>NQII01003182.1:13119-96458 GCA_002778355.1 Clitarchus hookeri | reverse complement strand
GATGCGGCCCGCGCTGTCGAGGGAGCGTAATATGATACTCGCCTGCCGACAAGTGAGGCTACGTGGGCCCGCTTGCCTCCGCCCACAGGGTCTAACTACACTCTACATTTGTATCAGTAAGAATTTCACTGTTTCAATCAGTTAACATTACCTCGCTGATTCAACAGTTACTTCAGTGAATTTAACGGACGAATTAGCAAAAAAAAAAAAAAAAGGCCTGTTTTCCATCACTTATTGATTTAGTGATATTTTCCATTGATTCATCAATAATTTTTTTCACTGTTTTTCAGTGATTTGGATTTTGATTGGCGAATCAGACTTCGTAGCTCAGATGATAAGGTAACGGACTTGTAAAGTGGAACGTAAATGGCGTGGTTCAATCCCGAGGTTTCGAAAAAATTTTTTTTTACTTTTCTAAATTACGGTAAATTGCGGAATATGACGGTAATCTGACTATTTCTTGTGATTTTGTGACTAAATTAATCATAAACAAATATTTAATTTGCCACACGTAGTTGGCTGTCACTTACTCAATCAGTAAAATTGTTTCACTTCACTTATACAACCAGCGAAATTGTTTCGCAGTGGTTTTCCACTGATTCGAATTTGGAGTCTATACTTCTTTCACCCTTTGTTTCGGTCCAATGTAAACAAACAGAGCGAACAACGACGATCGGTAGCTGCCAGAGCGATGTTCATGTATCGCCATAAGCTGCTCACCGTATAAACTTAAGATGAGGTAGACCGCATATTCGTCTTCTGCGCATGCGCCCGACATTGACACGTACATCACACCAACACAGCTGTCAGTTACGTCGTCAACAGCGATGAACGCGTTTGTTTATATCTGTATTTTTAAATGACAAGTGCCATTGTATTAATGAAATGCTTTCGCCAATTTGAATTTAATCTAACTGCATTAAAAAATTGTTAGAGGACGTGTGAAGACATCTCAAATCACTTGTTTACTTAACCGTATTCTTACCGCAAATCCTATCCACGTCGTTTTTGCTAGTCGTTAGGCAAGAAAGCAGTTCAATAGTTGGGACACGGATATTGGTTGCGCGCAGCCAGCGAGATCTCTCTACCTCATACTTAGCCTATAGTTCCCGGTAATCTGAGAACTTATGAAAACTTTCCTTGAGATATACTTGTATGCACATTGTGTGTTCTTCGACCGTTTGTTTGCTTGAACAATTTGTCAGAGCGTCGGCTAAATGAATCTGTGGAGTTTTTAGATAAAAAGAATTAGTATACAAATGTGTTAATTCCTGCATTGAAATGTATTAAGCAAACAGGAAATACAATCAGTCAAGTATTCGCATTTGTTTACCTAACGTTTTCAATTCGACGTTAAGCCATGGAACTACTTTCTGTGCATCGCTAGCAACTTTACTGGGCACATGCCAGTCAGTGTGCCCATTAAAACACATGCAGGTAACCGCGGTGATAATTTTTCAAAAGTTGCTTTTAAAAGTGATCATTTTGCCGTGATAACCGCCTGTAAAAGTAGAAGATTGTTTGTGTGTAAGCATATATGCTTCTTCTTTGTACAAATTTATACAAAATTTGGCAGGGATACCTTTCGGTACCCAACTTAAAATACTGTGTAGGCCGAAACCTCCGGACCCCGTTGGGGCCGAAACGGGGTCGTGTTTCTTTCATTCCCTACTGCCATACCTTCCCGACGCTAAATTCAATGATCCGCTAAGTGCTGCCCTCTAGTCGGATGTACAATCTCAAGTGATCTTGTTTCATTATCAGCCCATTTTACTCTTTGAAAAATATTGTGATTTCGAGTTTATAATTTTATGTGTTTTTTTATTTCTGTGAAGTCTTATAATTGAGCACATGTGTGTCTACTTCTAGGTATTCAGGTAAATGTTTTTTTTTTGTTGGAAAATACTCTTTCAGTGTATTCGTGGTTTCATTACACTTCTTTAATCAGACCTTCGAAAAACCAGTCAATGTACGACGGGCCTGGTTGTTTCGTAATACGTCATGTATCACCGGCGTTTTATACTTGGGTAAACATAATAATACATTTTTTGTTAAATTAAACTATTACCTATACTTTATTTCTAATTTGTAATATTTAATTTATAATTAATATGAATAAAACAGGGAGAAAACTTGCGTGTTGGTATTGCCTAATAAGAAATAGTTTTTTTAAAAAATGTCATTACACTGATTGCGCAAGGATACGCTGCGTTGTCATTTGGTGTAATTTTTTAGACTCTGTTCGTCGTTTGCATGGGGAGGAGGGATATTATGGAAGTAGAACTTAAGCAGATCTTCAGAAATGTTGGAAGTTACCGTGAATGGAGTATACGTATCATACTTAGAACATAATGTTGTGAAGTAGTGCCATTAAGAAGTTGTAGACTATTGCGACAGGATCTCTAATTCAGCAACGGTTAACGGTTAGGCTATCTCTATAATTAAAATAATTATTACCTCTTCTCTGATAATATGGCTTGAATGTTAGGCTATATTCATTAAGCTATTATTATCTACTGAAAAGCCTACATTTGTAGACTATTAAAATAAATGAGATACCTTGTTTCATGACCGGCGTGTAAACATCTCTAGTCTCTAAATAGTATAACAGAAAGTCGCTTATCCTCGTCTGTCTGTGTATTCGCTTAGTACTTCTAAACCACTTGACGGATTTTGATGCGGTTTTCAACATCATTTAGAGAATTATTTGAGGAAGGTTTTGGTGCATAATTCAATTTATTTAATTCAAGGATAGCAGAGAAATGTTGAACCGTTTTTAATCAAGTCTTAAAATGGTTACCGGACGAAGCCGGGCCGGTTCAGTAGTGGATGATAAAGCTCGATGGGTTAAGACAACCCTTACAGGTGATGTGCTTTCACTATTTACAAACCGTTTTTTTTTTTTTCATTTGTACCAACATGAAAATCAATTAAAAAGATTATGCATGCGTACATCCCAACAAATATAAGCTACTTCATATACAACACTTAGTTGAAAAGTTGCATTTGCAAAGACTGTACCCGGGCAACGCCGGGTAATTCAGCATGTATCTCGTGAAAGTAGACCTCACACAATCAACATGATAATCAGTATTGCTTACTTACAATTCTAGTCACTTTGCTGCAAGGACGCTACGTCCGGGCAGGAGTGAATTACTTACTGTTAGAGTGAGTGAAGTGATTTGGGCGGCTCTTAACATCTAGTTCTTGAGAGCCGACGAGGGTGAAGCGAGGTGAGTATGGAGCAGCGCCGGAATGAAGGGGCGAGGGAAATGGGAGATCCCCGAGAAAACCCGCCGACCAGTGGCATCGCCGTTTTCTGTTAGAGATTTATACCGTACTCAGGATACTTTTTTTCCAGCACTGTACTTGAGATATATTATTTCCTACTGACAACGTGCAGTATACAATTGTGGTATTTGTCAGTAGTTGACCGACATACGGGCTGATTGTACTAACACGTGAACACCGCGCAAGTGTGACATCGTTCCTTCCAAACAGCGAAAAATACTCGCAGCAGACACTCCAGACATTTCATATGTAAGTACAGCTGTTCAATGCAGAAAGGCAACGTCGCATGCTGCTGAGAGAAGCTAATAAAAGAGAAATCATGAACATTTTGCAGGGGAACGTTGTATTTGACCAGTACTGTACTTTGAGACTGTGTGTCCAATCATCTTCCTTGTAGGTAACTGATTCGTAAACCATGTTAGCTATCCTACGTTATGACTGGTTCATATCACCGATCACCGAACACAGAACCTACAGCTTGTTGTTGTGATAACGAAACACATTCTTTTTGCCAGCTCAAGTACAGCACGCATAAAAAAAATTTCTTGTTCGCAACACCAGAAAACACAAATCACTGTGGGAATGGAAGGGTTAACGGTCGTCGATGAACACACCACTTTGGTCACGCCTACTCAGCTGATGCTGCGAACGGGCCAATGACTGTTGGGAATCGTGCCGGACGATGCCGCCGATCGGCGGGTTTTCTCGAGGTTCTCCCGTTTCCCCCTTCATGTGCATTCCGGCGCTGCTCCATACCCTTTCTCGCTTCACCCTCGCGGGCTCTCGAGACCTTGATGTGTAGAGATACGCCGAGAACTCTCCACTGGACTCGGGAGGAGCTGAAGACGCGCGTGGTTGGACCAGCTCCAGACGTCTGGGAGTCTGTGTTGGCGGGGTATAAAAAAACTGGCCGTAGCTGCCGGCGGAGATTCTTGCTGCCTGCTGTGCGAGGGCCTATTTACCGGGTCGTTACACCTCTGCGGTGGCCCGGCAACATTTCCTTCCTCCTCTCCTCTTCGGCAGAGTCCTCTTAAGCAACCTTCCTTGGACCCAGACACCTCTCGTCCACCTCTTGCCGTGGTTCACGTCACCCAGTGCGAAGACCGACTCATAGCTTCATTCTGTGGGATCACGCTGCAGCATAGGTAGAAATATTAGAGTGCTATAGACGATATGTTGGCTCAAACATTCGTCGCGATTTTCCACCACCTCTAACTATAGGTAGGGCCAGTAACTTTCCGCGTAAAAATCCGAGCACACAGTACACTTCAATACTATATACACACCTCAGCTGTTGTTAATACGTCCATTGGCTGCTGGTGCCGTGTCCGTCTTTGGCCAAGCCGCTCAGGACTTAGTAACCCCGACACTGAACCTTCGTGATTCGTACGCAAACGGTTAACACGGGCCTGAACATTTTTTTAGCCAATCAAAGGAGCTGGTCTACCCTACAGTGCTTTGGACTATATCTTGTTTTGAAATATTTTCGCGAAATATCACTGCCCCCACCAATATGCATATTCGTACTCTGATCTTCCCAAAACAATAAACACTATCTCAAGTGACAGTAAATTTAAACAACGCACTCGCAAAACGAAGTCGAGTTTGAGAAATATCTAGAATAATTTGCGGCCGACTTAACCCCTCCATTCTTACATGTTTTTAAGATTTCTGATGTTGCGAAAAAGAAAATTTTTTGATGTGTGCCCTACTTACGCTGGCAAAGAACTCTTGTTGTTATCACGACCAATAGGCGGTAGACGTTCGTTGATCAGTGATATGAAGCAGTCGTTACATAGAGCAGTGGCACGGGAAGATCACTGGGCAGTGGGGCTCGCAGTGTACAGGACCGGTCAAATACAAACTCTCTGTGCAACATTGAGACAATTGTGTACACTGGGAATGAAAGTGTTAACCGGAGACTCCATGCCAAAGTGTGTCTTATCGCATAAATACATAACAGTTATAAATAACAGTGACTTGTGTTCACAGGTTGAATTAAAAAATGGCCACTTACCACGAACAGCATTCATGTTTTTTTTTTTTTGCTGTTGTTAAATGGTAAATTCAGATATTGCTGGTTTATTTTTCGTATGTTAAAATATTATGCAAAGCACGACTGATTCACGATCGTTGTAAGAAGTATCATCACTGCTTGGACCACCACGCCACGAGGGGAAANAAAAAAAATGGGGGGGGGGGGTGGAGTACGAAATAAGTGACAGTAGTTTGAAACACTTCTGCATTTTGAACACAGGCACCAAACGCCCCCACACATGGCTCTGACATGAAGGTCCATTATTCCCTGACATTTCGTGCGTTCGCCTTCAAATGCTGTTTGCACTCTACTGGTAGGTCCAGGAAAAATTTACGACGGAAAATTTGCAGGGTCCTATATCATTATTTACGATCACGACAGCAGGTCGTATTCCGAAAGCTACTTGTTTGCTGAAGCAAAGATGGAGGGAAAACGTTATAAATTTCGAGAACATTTTTACGAGAATACTGTGCATGATAGAGGACCGTGCATTTTTTAAGTACGCAGACCAACGTAAAAGATGATTTATATATATTTTTTAAAATCCACCAAAAGGATATTTGGTGGTAGACTTACTTTTATACGTGGAAATATTGCAATTTGGGCGCGTAAAAAACTGGGTATTAAATATATTTTTATTTAAATGACTTTCAGCTAAATCATTGTTAGGGGAGAAGTTCAGTTACAACTATGGGTAATTTTTGACAAAAAAAAGTTTTGCGTTTACAAAAACATTTTTTTATTCGAAATGAATTACTTGTTATAATGTTTGGCGCTGCGTTGTAAAACTCCACACTAGAGATTCACAATGCGGAACGAAATTTTGCAAGCTGAGGTCCTGAACAGCGGTTTTCTAAAAAAACCAGTTATTCGATTGTCAAACGTGGCTATATCAGGTAATGTAGGAACATATCATTTCTGCTGGCGTGTTGGGATAATCTCAAACAAAAACAACTGGGTCCGCGGTGGTGTAAGGGTCAGACAACTCGCCTCTCACCTAGGTGAATCGGGTTCGATTCCCGGCGGTCCCGGCGGGGTCGCGCTCGGATTTTCGCACGCACATGGGTATCGTGCCGAACGGGGCCGCTGGTCGGTAGGTTTTCTCGGGGATCTCCCGTTTCCCCCTCCCTTTCGTTCTGGCACTGCCCCATACTCACCTCGCTTCACCCTCATCGGCTCTCAAGACCTCGAAGTTAAGAGCCACCCACACCTCTCCACTCCACTCTCCAAACAACAGCGTGCCGCAGTGGTCTAGTGGTCAGACCATAAGCTTCCCGTTATTATGTTGGTATGATTGGACTGTGTCCATTGCCAACCATGATACTAAATAAAACATATTGCGCACTCACAGAATTCAGCAAGACAAAAAACGAAAAAACCTATTACAACACCACATACAGATATTTTGAGAAAAGCTGTTTGCTTGTCAATAGAAAAAGAATATGTTATAAAGACAAAACGACGGACGAACAACTTACTACTGCGATTTGTTACGAGTTATGGTCAGGCCCTTAGCTGAACGGCCTGCCTGATCACACCTTCACTTAGTTACCCAGGACACGGACCGTGATCGCTGAAACCCCCTCCACCGGCCAGTAAACGGGGACAACGCAGCCGATATAGGAAAGTGTAGTCCGTGGGCGGTGTATTTTGTCGTCGGGCCACTGTAACGAGAAAACCACTGAAGATGGGTGTGTCCGGCCGTCGACTTGCGCCATCTTAATCAGCCTCCGGAATCAAGAACAAGGTGGGGACTCTCCAATTAGGCTTTGCTCAGAATGTGGCTGGTAAAGTCTTAATAAAATAATATCATTTAATATTTCAGTATATTTGTATAGCTCCCCCCGTTCATATTCAATAATATTTATATTGAAATAATATTTTACTACGTGAATGTTTAATAAACGTATTTTATATAGTGTTAATTTCATAACACTTATCAATAACTTGTTACGCCTCTATATGTCCGTTATGGATAAATATCAACAAAATGTCAAACTCATAACAAATTGTGGTTCCAGTATCTCGCCTGAAGAAGGGGACAGATTCCAGGCCCCAAAACGTCGTGAAGACTTGTAATAATTTTTTTTTGTGTTACCATTTTTCGTCGTTCTGTCTCCTCTTTGTTGGTTTATCTATTATTTTCTCTGGTTATTTATGTGGTTCATATGCTGTTCGTAGTGTTGACTCACTTGGTTTTATATTCTGACATGCATTTGTTTTCTGACTTGTGTTTTATTGTAGTTTTTGTTCTAATTTGTGTGTGTTTTGAAGTTTGACTGTTCAGCTGTGTCCACTGATGGTTTTTTTGCGCTGTTTTATTCACTTGTGTGGTGTTCTCGTTTTTGTAATCGTGTTTTCTTTTGGTTTACTTTTGTTGGCTGTCCTGTTTTGTAATAATAATTTGTTCTTCCATTTTTTTGTCCTTTTAATTATAAACATATTTATTTTCTATTGACGAGGAAACAGCTTTTTCTAATGATCTGCCTGTGGTGTTGTAAAAGGGTTTATTTTTTTTATATTTTTTTTAGGTTTTTTGTCTTGCTTAGTTCTGTGTGTGTGCGATTTTTTTTATTTAGTCTCATGGTCGGCAATGGACACAGTCCATGGTATCCATCGTAATAACATGAACTCACCATTGCCATTAAACTTCAAATATGAAACATCAGCCTCCTGTCGAGGCGAAACAGGTTTGATTTCTTGCAAGGCCAAACCACGGATTTTCGAATGTGGGCACGTGGCAGAAAGGATCAAAATTTTCTGAAAGGAAAAAGTAACTGTGGTCTTAAAATTGCTGACTTTGCTATGAACAGCCTATACACACGTTACCAAAAATGTGAGAAAAGTAAGATTTAAACTTCATATGATAGAAGAGTTCATATATTTCGTAACATAATAAAACATTCTCCTAGAACTTACTTGTTTAAGTGTTAAAGAAATATTAAAATAATAGTTTATTTTTATTTCGAGTTATGAGTACATTAAATTTTTGCCATAAAAAATACGCCAAACCATTATAATAATTAAGTAATAATGTTTAATAATTGTATTTACGTTTAACTAAAATGAATGTTTCCAAAATTATTTATTAAAAATATGTTGGAACAGTAACATATATGTTTCCTTATACTCCATTCGTGGTTACCCTGAATCCCTGCTAAAGTGATACTCTCGGGATATTCCCCCGCGTCATCCAAGCAAAGCTTAACCTAGTATAGAAAATTACACCAAGGGAACAACGTGCCGCATGTGTCGGCTCTAATTTTTAGAATATTTCACATAAGAATTATTTCCCTACCAGGCATCACCGACACACATATTTCTCCCAGTATTTGTTTGTGTTAATTATGAATGAAATATTAACATTTATGGATAAAATATAACTAAAAGTTCAATTTACCCAAAAAAAAAAACATCGTTACGCAATCGCTGGTTTGTCCCGCGCGAATGAGCGGAAGAGGAGAACAGAGTAATGTGATAGTGGACGGCGAGTCACGAGGACTGTTTGAATGGCAGGAGAGCGATAATCCAACACGCGCATATCTCGTTACGTAAAACGTATCGCCACGATAATCCCTTTGCGGCGCGCGCTTCCGACCTTCAGCAGATTGAACTGCTGCGTTTATCGGAACAATTTTCTAGCGGTTTACTGCTCTAGTTTCTCTCAGCGTAACTCGGGGTGCGGCGAACCTTCCAGGCCAAGGCCAGTGACTGTTACGGCGCGTCGGGCCTCCGAGCCGGGAGTGGATAGTTGGCGAGTTTCCGGAGTTTTAGAGATAGACGACGAGCGACACAAGCGGCGAGAGAAGTGACCAGTGGGAGGAAACACTGCGACTGCGATCATCGGCGCAGGGAAGAGTGCGACTGGCAGGCTGGACTATTGGACTGGATGCGTGAGCGAAATACATTACAAACGATGGCAGCAGATAGACCGAACGTGTGTTAAAGATGAGTATTAGTTAACTCTTTAATTCCTACAGTAACTTAAGATGTCTATTGTTGCGAATAAGAAATTGTTTATGCGTTCTGTACTCAAGTTGATAAAGAACATGTTACGTTAATACAACCAATACGCCGCAGACGTTGTGCTTAGTTGTCGGAGATAAGAACCAGTAATAACGCAGAGCAGTAGCATGGTTCATGAATCACTTAACTTACAGGGAAGATCATTGAGCGCTGAGCCTCAGTGTACAGTACCAACCAAATATAAGCTTCCTGTGCAACATGTAGACAATTGTCTGCACTGGGAAGGAAAGGGTTAATTGACTGTAACCAAACAGACATTGAGAAGGACGTTAATTAGAGTAGGACTAGACATTAAATAATGCGCCCATTGAGAAATATAAAGAGTAATGACGGAGATAAATAATTTTATGTTGAAAATAGTATCTGTGAGAATATGTTAAAAATCAAATTTAGTTATTTTAATTTTATTATTACCTCCATCCCTCACGAACTAAGATACTCACCTTAAGTGTCTTGTATCAATACAGTTTTATGTTAACAAAAGTATAAAACGCATGTGATAATGAAATATTTAAGAAACAACCAAACACGTCATGAATGGGAATGCTTTCGAATGTTTGATTCAAAAAGTGTGCAGAAACCGAATAATAAACTATAGTTACAAACTTTCAAAATATTTTGATTACTAAATCTGCTTTCGAAAGCATCCACAATGGAAATATGCTTAAATTTTGATTTGATTGAAAATATACACTTATGAATTGATTTTATAACTTACAGATAAGTGAATTCTAACAAGAGGTTAGTTTAAAGTGCAAAATCACACGTTCCCTCACTATCCTTGGTTAGTTGAGGTGATATGTTAGGTTGGGAGACTGTGGTAATATTGATGGCTCATCCGCAGTTATGATTGCCGCCAACAGGCGCATGCGCAGGAACCAGGGCATCTGCCACAGAGCAGACTAGTATACGGAGACGAAATGGCAGGGTCAGCTCCTTTGATTGGCTGCGCGAGGCTCTTGAAAAGGACCTCGTATCCGGACGTCTACTGCATGCTGCGAAGGTATCCCTGTTGGCCCGAGCCGCCGGGTGGCGAGTAGGTAAAGCGCTGATTGGAGATCGGCGCTCAGACATGGCGCCGGCCAGTGACGCCATTTTGCTGGAGCGTGTGTGGCTGGAGCTCGTCGGGTAAGCGGCTGTTTCACCCCTGTGCGACCAAGCACACTGCTTGCCTGCTTCGCAAGCTGGAGGAGGCTTGGAGGGTGCTCTCACCTGAGAAGGACGGACGCAGTGAGCGGCGACACTGCTCCGGCACTGTCCTGGAGAGGTAGGGTAGTGTCTTTGCTGAACCACTTGTTCCTCTGGGTGTCAGGCTCCCACGTGGATGTGCGAGGAGAGCGGACGTTGCCTCCAAGTATCAGTCCGGAGCTTGTAGCTGGCCAACTGAGATGTTAGCTGAATGCACCTTCGCTGTGATTGAGCGTATCTCAATTCTTGTCCATGGGAGGACTCGTTGGTGTGTTGCTGTTATACACAATTTGGATTTCGGGTACAGACTTTTGGCGAGTATTCTCCCCAAATGTTGACCTAGAAGCGTCTATGACGTAGTGTCTATAAAGTTGCTTCGGACTTCCACAGACTGTCGTTCCACGCGCGAGAGAAGTCGGCACCGGGCTGGGAGAGAGAGAGACAGACAGAGAGAGACAGAGAGAGAGAGAGTGAGAAACAGAGACAGAGATAGTGTGGCCCACTCAAATGGCGGCAAAAGTCTCTGTATCGCGAATGTCGGCAGGAATGCGACCTTGAAGGAACCCCTCCCCCCAACTCTTGCAATCTTCCATCGGCGCGGTCCCCCAGCAGGCGCAGCGAGTTGGTTCTGTTGATTTACGATGTCGTTCCGGCGAAACAAGGTGACGTCACCACCCGCTTCGGAAAGGTGAAGTTGGTGAACCGTGTTGACGGGCCGCTGTGGTGGGGGCAGTGTGGGGGAGGGGGAGGAAAGACGCCCACGCCCAGCGTGTCGCCTCAGACAGAACTCATTCAAGTTCGCCGTCCGAGCGAGACGAGAGCTAAGCCGCGCCGCTCCGTGCCGGAATTACGGCACGCACGCCGAAATTACGACACGCGTGTAAGAATTACGGCACGCACGCCGAAATATCGCGCACCCATGAGACTTACGGGCGTTGGCCACTTACAAGTTTGTTATTTCTAATTGTACCACATACTCTTCAACTTGTGANACCCATGAGACTTACGGGCGTTGGCCACTTACAAGTTTGTTATTTCTAATTGTACCACATACTCTTCAACTTGTGACAGACATATCTGTGACCTTCCTCAGATAATTTTTTTTAGATCTCATGGTTTTTGCAAAACAACACGCCACAGATAGAATTGTACTTTTTAAATATAATGTAAAACTGAAATAAATCAGACTGTTTGCAAAAAATTGAACAATGGCGACTGGGAGGCCTTGTCTTAATTAATTTTGAAGTATGTTTAGCAAAACTTATTTTTACAAAACAAAAAAAGAAGCGGCCATAAATTAAAAAAATGCAATAATATACTTATTATCAAAAAAAAAAAATTAATTGCGAAAACATATCCTTGTACGGTATTACAGATGTCTTGAACTAGCTCTTGGTATCTTCTTCCAGTGTGAACTATCTCATTTCTGTACATAAGTTAGTTTTCATTATTGGCACATTTCTGAAACAGTGAAACTGCACATATGCGAAAACTGTGCGCTAATTTTTCTTTTAGAGTAATCATCGGTAATGTTTAAAAATTGAACGTTACGTGGCACAAATACAAAATAACAAATTATTTTCGTGACCAATGGCCTTAACACTAGAGTCGCGAGTGTTTCGCGGATTGATTTGGCAGCGGGCTAGAAGTCACGCTCCTCCATACACTCGAGGCACTATCATTTGTTCATTGGTTGATGAGATCAAGCGAGGCCTTTGTACAGCACTGTGCAACGCTAACTCTCACCACTGCTTCCTGCCTGCTACTGGCTCACAGATAAACAAGGCGACTCTGAAGAACTGCCGTCCAGTCACAATGAGGGGAGAAAACACCAAGTCTTTGAAGTCGACGTCGTCATCAAACGAATTAACGAAATACTCGGGGTTCTACTTAACACTTCCAACACGATGGACTCCAACCGTCTGCGTTCTCCACGACCCATCTCAAAGAAGCGAGCCACGAACCCATGCACGCCACTCGAGCACCCGAGCGAGAACAACCCCCCGAAGAAGAAGTCCGTGAAGACGAAGACACCAGAGAAGAAGAGGGAACCACCAAGCACCGTCAGAAGAATGACGAGGACAACATAGAAAACCACCAACCACCACCATCCCCGACTGAAAAACAGTCGCGCCAACAAAATAGCCAGGAGAAAGTTGTTTTTTTTTTAAATTGAGGGCACTCCCCTTTTTCCTCACAAAAAACAAAGAAAAAAACAAAGAAATTACAATAAACAGAAACTAACTAAGTTCTCCTAAAATTTACGTATTTAATAACAAAGTCTACAAAAACTCGTCCAGAAAAATCCTAATATTGAAGGAAAACACAAATTCACACATTACAAAAGAAAGCCAGTAAAATTAGCTTTACTTTGGTATGGCCCAGAAGAAAAAAAGCCTATACAAAATGCTGGCACTGATTTATTAATGCTGCCTGAGTTTTGAAATGTCACACACCCACATACCCCATTTATGTCTGTGGTTTGGTGAGCAAGGATCACAAAAAGAAACATTTATCCCAAAGATGCTGTTAGGCCGAATAAAACCGCTCAACTGTAAAACACGTTACCAAGCACGACGAACTTACAAACACTAGTTACAAGTACGTGAAGGGACAGCGGTGGCGTAGTGGCCAGGGCGCTCGCCTCCCACCACGGCGATCCGGGTTCGATCCCCGGCGGGTTCACTCCCGGATTCTCGCATGTGGGAATCGTGCTGGACGGTGCCGCTTGCCGGTGGGTTTTCTCGGAGTACTCCCGTTTCCCCCGCCCCTGCATTCCAGCGCCGCTCCATTCTAGGGTCTCATTTCTGTCGTGCCCGGGGATGACGGTCACCTACGGGTCCCAGCTGGAAAGACCGTTACTCGGAGGGTGTTGCCTTGCCCTGGGTGCCCTCCCCACACGCCATTGTTATTATTATCACAAGTACGTGTGGTTTTATAGGCGCTCACGAAACTCAAAGCCTTCTTACAGAATGGGCCAATAACATACGTTTATCGGCACAGCTGATGAGTGCTGATTGGGCGAGGGAGAGGAATGCACACGTGACGTAAACAAAGTGCCAATGGAATATTCACATATTCACAGCCACGTATAGTCGCTGTTGGACGTGATGATTCGGTGCATAATTTAGCCCAGAGTTGAAAGTGTTAACCTTTCCCCGCTCAGCATAATCAGCTTGATTCAAGCTTGAATCAAACTTGGGCAAGGTCGGAGAAAGGCATTTTTTTTCGCTGCTTGAGAGGATATGTCTTCGCAAACCCGCCCCACAACCACTACTCGTAAAAAAAAAAAAAGTCCGCTTTCTAACTCTAGTTCTCGCGCTTAGGCTACTATAGTTCTTGTGGTAGCAATTTTGAAATCATATAATGTATTATTTCATTATTTTTAATACTCAGAAGAAATTTAAAAGTAAGTATTTGCAAATATAAGAATAAACTACAATACGCTTTCTTAACAAAACACACCAAACAAACTCTAAATCATACATATGACAAAAAAAAATTGCAGAATGATTTTTAAAAAATCTGGTATAAAATAAAACGGCCGAGAAACTTTATCACAGCATCCCCGCAGAGACAAATCTACAGAACGATCAACGTCAAGCGCTTATCTGTCGGTGAGATTTATTTATTTCAGGCTGAAAAAGACTTCGGTTACAATATTTTTCTTTATGTATTACAAGATAAAATAGTTAAAGATGCCGGATACCAAAAATTTCATAATTTTATATTTGCGCCAAATATTGTTCAACTTGTACGTATTGCATGTTATGCCATTTTCTTCGAATAAAAATATATACACATTATATTTTTTTAATAATTTTATGGCAAATCCAAAACATTTTTGTTTTATTGCAGCCACAATAACAAATACTTGTTGTGATCTACTAATGGAAAATTTACAACGTAAACTATTGCCGTTGGCTATCGCGTAACACATAAACCTATGTAATCATCAAATAACAGTTCCTGCATTAAAAAAGTAAACGTAAAAAATAAATTAAGAGAACAAAGAAAAAAATTATTTTAATATGTAATTCATGACGGGGACTAGAACCCACGTCTCTTGCGCTATTATACTGCACGACAAACTTGAGTCACGAAATTCAGTATTATTTTTGTACTAAATATGCCAGTAAATATCTAAAAATTATTAGTTGAGTTAATTTGTTCAGATGAACGCATTTGTTTCATTTTAGGATTTCTATGTAGAAATGAAACATTTACATTATCAACAGTTAATAAGTAATAGTGCTACGTGTTTTTTAAAATTGTGGTAGTTTTACTATGACTATTTTAATTCTTTTAAGTGCTTTACGTTATCCAAACTTGCAGTACATTGCTTTTTACACACAACTACAATTTACATTACCCTCAGTTTTTACTTAAACAGCTGCAGTTATACGGCTTTACGTTGTCAAGTGTCCGCCATTTTTATTGAGCTCGTGGATATCGGTTAGTATAGTACAAAAATTTCTTGATATATAGTACAAACACGGCTCTTGCAGTTTTACAAACAAGTAATTTACAAGAGGAATTTTTATACTTTTGCAAACATTTGTGACAATTACAAACAATTTGTCAGTAAAAATTACAAATATATTATGACAGTGTATAGTTACACTTGCTGCCAGCTGGCCTTGGCAAACTGCAAGTAGTATTCAAGTCAAATACACGCTTGCAATTAACAAGTATGTGCCAGTCGTGAGAAACTAGGCTTTTAATCAACCTTGAATCACACATGATACAAGTTTTGCTAGGCAAAGCAAACTCAATTCAAATTGCAACCTAGTTGTAAGCTGACATGATATCTCTTTTCCTCTAGAAGATTCCGCAACCAGATGTTCCCCAAAACACTTTAATTTAAAGTGGGAATCGTGCCGGACGATGTGTCTGGTCAGCGCGTTTCGTCGGGGATCTCCCGTTTTCCCGTCCTTGTATTCCGGCGCAGCTCCATTTCCACCTCATTTCACCCTCATCGGCTCTCAAAACCTCGTTGTTAAGAGCCGCCAAAATCTCTCAACTCAACAAATTTAATTCAGATCTCTTTCCACGATTGCTCGATTTTAATTTCCGCCTGGTTTAGGCGCCTAACCGGCAATCACGAGCGTCCAATGACAGGATAACTGAAGAGAAGTTAAGGCGGTTCACAGTAAAGTGAGCACTTCTGAAATCAACCTTTGAAAATGTCACAGCCCCTATCTGCATATATCTTAAGGGTCACAATCTCTGATAAGCGCCCAGTTAAGTTGGTGAAGACAGAGGGAAAGTAGTCACATGTCTTTACGTGAATAAGAAATGTTAAGCAAACATTTGTTGATTCTGAGATTATTTTCTTTTCTTTCTGTTTGCTTATGCTTTTAAGCGTAAGGATTAGCAAATTGGTAAAACTTTTACAACTCTAATAATTTCACAGATTTACGTGACCGGTGATTGAATAACGTTATTGGAGAGGCACTGATTTTTCGTGCGAAATCGGAGCATACAGTAGACTTCAAAACTGTATATATACATACCGGCTGTTGTCACACCTCCATTGGCTGCTGGTGTCGTTTCCGCATATTGCCAAGCCACTCAGGATTCCGTAACTCCGACACCGAACCTTCGTGATTCGTTCGCAAACTGTTAACACGGTCCAGAACACGTTTCTGCCAATATGTACGACCCCACAGTACTTTGAACTGTATCTTGTCTCGAAATCTTTTCGCGAAATGTCACTGCCACTAGTTATCAGGCCTTTGGTAATGTTACATTTACGTATGGTGGAAAGATACAATGTAATCCGCGTAGTAGACCGCAAGCAGGTGTTTAAAAAGTGCTCTGTTTGTCGTGAACCGCATATAGCACGCTTTGCGAATCACCCACAAAGAATATCGCTGGGCCACAGAGCACTTAAAATACAGAGGCGGAACAGTCACTTATTCCGCGAACTCCAGCAGCACACGGAAGCAAAATGACCTCATTGGCCAGAATATGTCGGAACTCCGTTCTCCAATCTGCGCCTTGTAACCTACTTGCCAGCCTGCAGCCTAGCCAATAGGGAACATTTCGCAGCATGCAGTAGCCAATTGGACATACGGCCCGTTCCCAGAGTCTCGCACAGCCAATCAGAAAACACGTACGCTCTGATCAAAGTAACCGCAGTGCTATTTATTCTTTTATTGTTAATCTGACGTCAAGTCTCACATGAAACCTTTGTCACAAGCAGTTTAATATAATTTTTTTACCTCAATTGAAAAATACTGGTACAAGCCAGATTATACTACTTTAAGAAATTCTAATCCCTTTCTGTCTCAGTGTACACAGTTGTGTGCATTACGCACGAGAAGGTAATTTTTTGTCTGTACTGTACTCCCCTACGATGCCCAATGACGAATGATCTTACCTGTCGGTAAATGATTCGCAAATCCTCTTACTGGTGTAGGTCATAATTGGTTCGTATTACTCTAGCCGAACATAAAGCCTACAGATCATTGGCTGTGACAACGGAACAAGTGTTTTGTTGACGTAAGTACAGCATGCATCATAAAATTGTTTGTGTGCAACACATGAAACCGTAAGTTAAGGTGGTACTGAAAAGGATAACTACTGCTTTATATCAAATAAGCTGTACATTTGACATTTACTTTCTACACATTAGTTATAAAAAGGAAAGCACAAAGCCAACATGGAAAGAATCCCTATAGCTTACGCGACAAGAAATGAAAAATGTTATCTCCATTCCCTGAAGTCCTCACATGTATGAAAAACTTAATATATGTGATATGAGATGGCACATAACTGTCAAATATAAATTTCTACTTTGCAAGTTGTTTTTCATTATGAGACCTTTATTACCACATTTAAATTAGGAGAACGATTCCTGCCCTGTTGCTATCCACACAGCATCTCTGGTTTAGACCCACTATACGTTAGGTTTCAAGGTGGCTTGTAAAGGCCTGGCAGTTAGCCAGGCAGTAACGCCATGTTTTATGTTCGTGCCGCCGAAAATTTATTTACCATTCGCTGCGTCCTTGGGGTCGACAAAGTCTCTAGTTTAATAAAAAGAGTTGGAAATACAAGTGTGTTAGTTAGCAACATTGGTCAAACGAGATCTGTAATTGAATGTGGCGATTGCTAATGTATCGTGAGTACATGCAAAATGCGTGTTCTGGTCCACAGTTTAGGGAATTCATTTGGCCGTCCTGAGCCAACTAATTTTGATACTATTAATATCAGTCATCTTCCGAAATTTTATTTCCGGTCCCTGTCTTATATATTATAATGCTGTTGCATTTCATTTCTTGTGCAAATACATACACATATAAAAACCAAATTTTCCTTCATTTCTTACGGTCAAAGACTCTTCCTGTAAAAAATTAGGAGCAATGATATGATACTATTACCATTAATGTTAATTTTAATTAATTTTTCTTTTTCATATATATTCAAATATACAGTAGCGTCAAATTGATAGTGACAGTTTGCATATTTAAAGTATGAAATTAGTATTTTGCATGTTAGATTTTCTTATACAAAACTTAAATGTTCAAATATATTTTTAATTTGGTTATCTTGATCCAACACTCCTGGTAAGGTTTGGAGTTATAATTCGATGTCAGTCATAGTACTTCACTTTAAAACGACACTCTTCTCAGTGTTAAAAAAACACATTTGTAGCCAGCTGATATGTTGTCGCTGGAATTGCGAGGCAGGATGACATCATCTTGTATTTCACATTTATGAAACTCATGCGCTTACATGTTTTTTAAATTTCGTAATCATACAATTTATCCTATAATGTGGTGTGCCAAATATCACTTAGCAGATTCCACGGGAAGCATAAATTTAAGCTTATTTTTTTTATAATACCTACTTAATTGTATAGAGTACTGGAGACCACGAGTCAGCAATACGAAGAGGTTATTAACTTTAATCTGCCACTTGGAGGAAAACAATATCAATGTAGACATAATTTCACCTATTCATTGTAGTGTACAGATAATGTACTAATATGCTCACAGCCTTTAGTATTAAGGATCCTCGATCAGATTACTGCTCTCGGCTTCCAAATATTCAAAGAAGTTCCCTTTAATACAAAGTAAATCACAGGAATATATATGTATTATTAATTTTATGTTAACATTCTTCATTGCCTTTATAAAATCACATTATAGATAGATCTATGTATATTCCAATAAAATATGTGCTATTTAGTATGCATATAAACCAATTCACAACATACATGGACTAATATTTGCCTGTTGGGTCGCTAAGCAAGTGCTCATAGTTTCCATATATTAGACGGTCATGTGGGTACACTGACGCAATACACTAAGACACCAACTCATCAGTCAGCAGTGAAGGCGCCATTCTCATAGTGTTACAAGACGCCACAGGGGTGTGTATCCAAGTTCGTATATATAACTAAATTTTATTTTTATTTATTCACAAAGCTATTATTTAAATCATTAATCTAACTCTACGATTACACTTTAAATATTGCGCTCGCTGAGAAATAAAGTGTTCATCACATCTCTAATTGAAGTTCTTCTTAATGTGTCTGTTTAGTTGTAGTCAATTAACTCACACTCGTCATTAGCACATGTTCAGCCTGTCTGTTGCAGTCATTTTAAATGTCTTTCACTCANTAATTTATTCACAAAGCTATTATTTAAATCATTAATCTAACTCTACGATTACACTTTAAATATTGCGCTCGCTGAGAAATAAAGTGTTCATCACATCTCTAATTGAAGTTCTTCTTAATGTGTCTGTTTAGTTATAGTCAATTAACTCACACTCGTCATTAGCACATGTTCAGCCTGTCTGTTGCAGTCATTTTAAATGTCTTTCACTCACGCATCCAGTCCAATAGTCCAGCTGCCAGTCGTTCTCTTCACTGCTCTGATGCTCACAGTCGCAGATATTCCTCCCGCTGGTCACTTCCGGGGCTACTCGTTGCTCTTCTGGCTCGTCGTATATCGCTTAACGTCGCACAATCACCCAGACTCCCGACTCTGATAAAAAATACTCTCGGCTCGGAGGCCCGACGCGCTTTTATGATATGAGCAGACAAGATCTGGAATATTCTCCGCACCCCGAGTCACCCCGAGTCACGCTGAGAGAGGCAAGGACGATCAAAACCAGAAATTTCTTAAGATAAACGTAGAAATTTAATCTTCCGAAAGTCAGGAGAGCGCGAGCCGCAAAATATTTATAGTGGCGGCACGCTTTACTTAACAAGATACAAACTGTTGGATCATCGCTTGCCTGTCATTCAAACATCCCTTGTGTTCTCGCCGCCCACTATCATATCACTGCTCTGTTCTCCACACACTCGTCGTTCGCTCGCGCGATGCAAAGCAGCGACACGTAAAAATACGTATGCCAGTTACGAATGTCCGCTTACCACTGTCGCGATGCGCACCAAATAGATTTTGGTCCACATGCTTGTGACACACGTCGTTCATACAAGTATGGTTCGTCCACCAATCCTCGCAAAGTTCATGTTCGGCCAGAAATATAATCATCCTGTTCGCCCATCCTCGAGCACTGATAACCTATTGTCGTCCTCAAATACGGGTGAGTCATCCTTAAATCAAATACTTTTAACCAATAAAATCTCGTACTCAAACATTTCTCAGACATCAACCATCTATTTTCCCTAATATAATTTTGCTCGTCGTGTAATGTTCCTACTATAATCGAAATATGCATATATAATTGCGAATGAAATTAACCTAATTCCCACCAAACTTTGTCTGATATCGGGTATGACGCTGAAAAAAAAGTTAATTTACCCCTATCGCCATATCTCCCGCTTAAGGAAGACTAAGATAGTGGATTAGGATGTCGACTGCATGGGAATTGACTCTTACGTGAAATCATCACAATGCTGATACCTCACTCGATGATAAAATATTTTTATTATATATATATATAAATTTAAAAAAAAAAAATGGTTGCCTGTAAAGTCGGTTTTACGGGCGAAGATTTTACGTGACAACGTAGTGCTGCGCGCGCGGCAGACCGATCATAGTTGAGTGGGAGAGAGACGCAAGGCATTCGGCGGGCCTCTCTNAATTTCGTCGCTATCTCTATGAGTACAGGAAGACCAAAATAATTTTTTAACATTGTATGTCATGTATATGTGAATGAAACAAAGAAATAAATGACGAACGAAATCGAAACACCAACTGTGAGACTAGAATGACCCAGAAAGATAATTCCCTAAAATTATTTATGCAGCACAGGGAGAGCATTTTGTGAATTACAGTATGACTACTGTACTAATGGAAGCAGGTAGCAAGTGCATTTTATAAATTCCAACGGAAATGGAATAGCTCACCTGGAGCTATACAGCGTCCAGACAAATTATGGTAGGCAAACACCAATGCCAAGATAAAATTAGGGGAATACGGCAGACTGGTAGTCAAAATGGCGGAATCTAAGAAGGACCTGACTTCGTGGCATCAAATTATAAACCAGAGTTTACAAAATACATTTTCATTACCATATATTCAGGAATAGGAAAATTTCGCGGGTTCAATGACGTGCAGGCTAGACTCCACAGCTCTGTGTACTCTTGAGCCTCATTGGCTGCTGCTCCAGAGAGTAGCCAGTGTTACTGCACACCTGGCAGTATGAAACTCGCTACTTGTTTCCTTTCAAGACTGCTATTGGCTCAGAGTCGTCTGGGTCGTGTCTAATGAACTGAGATCCAATTACAAATGTGACTTCAGTGTACACGTGTTTGACATCTATCTTGTCCTCAAATGAATTCACTAAATTTTCTTATCCTNCACCAAGATTTACGAGTGTCCTGCTCACGACGCATTTTCGAAACAGATCCACCCAGCGCTCACACACGTGAAGGCGATGCTCACACAATGAGAGAACAATTCCTGCATATTAAAACAAATTTTTATTGAGTGGTATGCATATTAAACACTGCCCTTGTGGTTTTCCAAGCTACAGACGCAGCTTCCGGCCTTCAAATGACCTCACAGGTACACTCTAAAAAAATCCTTATAAAGTTTTCTACACGGAAATAAAGCCATTTCTCAGAAACTGCTTCGATTACAATAGCACAATATTGCTTTAATTAGAAGGGAAAGTTATAGAATGATAGGTTTACTGTTAGGAAATGTTTTATTTATACGCTTTTGTTTTATGGCAACATTGCCTTTCTTTTAAGCAAATAAATAAAATTTATCTGAACTGCTTTTCTTCACAGTAAATAAATATTACTTCTTATCAAAATTAACGTTTAAGCGATATTAAAGGTTTTCTGTCGTTCATTGCAGCTTTCAGTACGTAACTGCGGTCTAGACACAAACACTAATAAACATTATGTATTCTGAAGTAACGAAACTGCATTCGAGCAAATGTACAGTGCTGCAGACGTTTAACGCCATTCTGAAGTGCAGTGATTCTCCCAATCACTAACCTCAATTTCTCACAAGTGCTGACATTAAAATCTGGCCCATATTACTGCCTTAGATAACCTTCCTATCAAAATTAATCGTGACGTAATAAGGCAAAGTGGTCGTTTGGTGAAGAGCGTTAGTCTGGCCACACGGAAGGTTTCTGGTTCGAGTCTCGAAGCCGTCGTAATAACCTTTATTATTGAATATAATTTTCAATGATTCGTTACTTCTCTGTTATTTACTAATCGCGGTTTTTTTCAGATCACAAATTTTTTTTTATTTGTAACTATTATTACTTCAAAGATTAGTATTACTTATATGCCTAATTTTGCAGGCATTGTTAGAGACCTGTAAAATTCGTGGATTCATTTCGGGACAAGCTAGAATGCAAGACACGTGCGTTTATATATTTTCAACCATTGGTCTACACGGTGTTNTGGATTCATTTCGGGACAAGCTAGAATGCAAGACACGTGCGTTTATATATTTTCAACCATTGGTCTACACGGTGTTTGACGCCTCCTGGAGAACGCTGGCCCAATCGTTGCCTTCCCCTGTCACGGTAGGCAACCAATGTGCAGGTGATATCTGCTTATTTGTCCATACGACTGTGCCGTCTAGCCTATAGGTCATTGAACTCGCGAATTTTTCAGGTCTATAGGCATTGGTTATGTAGTTACCGAAATATAACATAAAAGCATTATTTTTCATGTTGCACTATCTTCTAAAATGGCCGGTAAATAACATGATCACAGTTTAATGCGTACATCATGCACATTCAACGTACAAAATTTGCTTTAAATTGGTTAAATGGTTCCCGAGATATAACATAAGAGCTTTATTTGGATGTTTGTCATTTTTGAGAATCAATATATTCACTAACAGACACTATAACTATTCTAATCGTCACAAAAAGAGGAAGCAAATTCTCGAGCTGTATTTTGGAACGAGGGCAATCAAGCGAGTGGCCAAACGAAACATACACAGTTGATTCAACAAAATGTTTTGTTGCCAGTCTAATTTATTTTAGCCAAACACAAAATTTTGTTAGTTGGAAAAAAAATTTTGTTATAAAAAATTAATTATGTTGCTTTTTAAGATTTGTTTTCTCAACAAAATATTTTGCTGCGGCAACTAAATATATTTTTGGCTCTATACAAACAAATATTTGGTTGTTGTTTCTCTCAGTGCGAGGGACCCCGGTGGCTGAGTGGTTATACTGCTCGCCTCCCACCATGGCGAACCAAGTTCAATCTCCGGCCGGGCTACTCCCGGATTTTAGTAAGTGGAAATCGTGCCGGACGATGCCATTGGTCGGCGGGTTTTCTCGGAGATCTCCCGTTTCCCCTGCCCTTGCATTCCGACACTGCTCCATTCCCACCTCATTTAACCATCATCGGCTCTCAAGCCGCCCAAATTTCTCAACGCAACTCAGTGCGACTGGCGAGTAGGTTACCAAGTGCTGATTGGAGAACGGCGTGCCAACATTTCGCTGGACAACGACGCCATTTTGCTGGCGTGTANGTAGGTTACCAAGTGCTGATTGGAGAACGGCGTGCCAACATTTCGCTGGACAACGACGCCATTTTGCTGGCGTGTAAGACCGAGGTTCGTGGAATAAATGGCCGTTCCGCTTCTGTGTTCTGAAGTACTCGGTTGATGCGCTTTCGTGTTCGTACCACATTTGTCTCCGTAGCTGCAGCGGTGCATCTTACATCTGTCGCGGCGCATCGTCTGTGACATGGCGACAGAGCGCTCTAGTGAAACCATAGACTAAAGACGAGGTAGACCGATCTCGCTGGCTGCACACAACCAATCTCCGTGTCCAGACATTGAACTGCTCACCTGCCAACACGTCTAGCGAAAATGGCATGGTTTGGATTTTAGGTTAGAAAACTAATTTGTAAACAAATGCTTTGAGATGCATGCATACATTCTCTAACCAATTTGCAATGCAGTTTGATTAAATTCAAATCGGTAAAAGTATTATATTTATATAATAGTACCTGTAATTTAAAAATTAAGATATAAACAAACACTTTCATCACTGTTGACCATGTGATTTTGACAGTTCTGTATGATTGGGGTAGGTCAATGTTGGGTACATGCGCAGAAGACGAATAAGCGGTCTATCTCATCTTTAGTGTATGAATGAAACACAGAGAGAACGTTTTCCGGATGAATCAACACAACACAGAGAAAATGGCGTTTTATAATATAGCCCATTAACGGTTACTTTCGACTTCTCTGAAGCCATGCTAAAGTTCTACTTCCAGGATATTCCTCCGCCTCACGTAAACAGAGCATAATAGTCTATACAATATACTGCACGAGAACTATTTCTTACTAGGCATTACTAAAACTCCCATTTTCTCACAGTTTTATACCTAATAATAATACAAATGAAATGTTATAATTCGTATATAACAATAATTTTTATCCGTTAAAAATAAGGTACGTTTATATAATTTTATTTTAACAAAAGTATAAAACTCTTGTGATGGAAACAACCAAACCCGTCATACGCGCGGTGATTTTTCAAAAATTTGATTCGAAAAGTGTGAAGAAACCGCAAGTGGACTATAGGTCTATACGCATAAGAAGGAACATGGGGTATAGTGGGTAGAGTGCGTATTTAAGCTGCGTAGCAGTAACTGTTCCCCCCCCCTCCACACATTGGTCTTCTTCTCTGCGAATAGCACTGTCAAGAACAACGTGTGTAGAGTTTTTGAGATTAGATCATTGTTTGTGCAAGCAAGTACATGCGATTTACGCGCACTTCCTTTAAGCTAGTTTCAATGCAACTGAAACATGTTCAAATTAGTCGGAAGTATTTTATTGATATCAAAGTGTGGGTCTATTGAAAATTCCAATGTAAACAAACACGTTCATCACTGCTGTGGTTTGTCACGGGAGAGTCAAATTTGCATACATGCGCAGATGACGAAAATAGGAATACTCAGGGTCGTCTGTTTTTCCGCGAAAAGATTCCACAACTGGTTGTGCTCCAAAACACGTTAGTTCAGAACCAGTATCGCGGTTGACGGTTTAAAGACCAGACTTAACGATACATATTTTGTTTCATCAACGGCCAGAATCATTGTTGGAACCATGTTCGCCAATCAGCGGAGGGGTAACATACACGCTAGCCAGTATCCCAGACAATAGGGAACCTTCATGCATTATGCGGTAGTCAATCGGACACAAAGCCCGTTACTAGAGCCTCGCGTAGCCAGTCAGAGAATGGGTAAGCGCACGCCAACGCTGAAGGAACTGCCACGAAATTTCGCCTCTGTGCACTTGTATGCTCTATGCTTCCAGTCACTAGTATTCCACTTACTACTGATAATAAGGTTAATTCTACTCAGGTTGGGAAGCTCAATGCATTCAGTTTGGTAACTAAAAATTTTCGCCCCTAGGTGAGCGCTAGTGTCGCATTTCCATTACCAATACGCCTATTTCCTCACTGTTTTTATTTAAATCAACTAGCTTACCCGGCCACGCGTTGCTGTGGCATAAAATACTTTGTTTTATTTATTTCTGTGAAATTAAGTGAAAGAAGTATATGTATNTTGTTTTATTTATTTCTGTGAAATTAAGTGAAAGAAGTATATGTATCTTCAAAATCTTTAAACAATCGAAAAAAAAAAAAAAAAAAAAACGACAACAAATTGAAATGTTCCAACAGACAGCTGTTGACAAAAGATCTTCCTGGCGCGAAAGTATGGAAAAAAATTTAGCTTTTTGCAGATTTTTAGTACATTTGCAGGTAATACAGATAAAAAAGAAAGGTGTACAAACACTCGTGGGAAAAACAGAATGAAAATTGGTTGATTTTTTCGGGATTTATACGCGTTCGAACAAACGAACTCAGCATATATATATGAAATGTTGTAATTTATAGGTAAATTATAAGTGAAACTTCAATGCAACCAAAAGTAAGGTACTTTGATTTCAACGCAAGTTTAAAACGCTTGTGAAACAATATATATTTAAGAAACAACCATGCACTTACATGGTGTTGTTTTTCAAAGGTTAGATTCAAAAAGTGTGGAGAAACCGCGAATAGATTATACATGCTTGAGCTTGGGTCTGAAAGAGTTATTGATGCGTCTCGTGTTCAGCGTGTTAAGGAAGCATTAAACTTATCGCGAAGGCAAGTGTAAACATTGGATACCGCGATGGCAGAACGTATTGGACGTGTCTGAGTAGGCGGCGAGCGCAGAGTTATAAATGCACCGCCCGGCGGGGGCAATACAAGAGCGGTTTATCGCAGCAGAGGCGGCGGAAGAAGATGTTATTGCCCTTGCAGCCTATTCTCAACGGCTACACCCGCCGCCGCACGTGCAATGAGTCTGCACCCGTAAACCACGCCGACCAGGCTGTGGTCTTCGCGCAGTGCAACAAGGGGTTAAGGTCCCCGTCTACCTGGCGCTTGAACTGCGTTGCAGAGTGTTCCAAATACACGTTTTTCAACGAAACTATTAAGCGTGCGTCCAACGTGCTGATCTACGAAAAGAACACACACTTCAGACGAGAGCTGTTAAGTACTTTCAAAATATCACGTACGTTAGAAACATCAATTCAGAGTACTCCAAAACCGCTAAAAACGGCCTTTCCAAGGCGCTGTAGCTCAAAATGCACGCATCAGATACATACAAAACTACTATAGGCGCCTGCACTGAACCTTCCTAAAGACTTCCCACTAATAAAATAATATGGTCACAGCTGAAAGTCCCATAGGTACACACAGCACGACGAGAACACTGCACGCCAGTTCAGAGCCTTGCGCTTAGCGGCGATGGCGTACTTGATGCGCGTGGCAGTGTCGCCCTTATCGCTCCCGCGCTTCTCGGCCTAAACGTGGGGAAACAGTTGCAGGTAGACGGGGGCCTTAACACTGCCTCACAGTAGAACTAGTGGTTTATGAGTACACGGTAGACTTTGATGCTATATGAACCCAACATAGTTTGCATATAACAATTGGTACCTGTCTGCTAGAGAAGGCGTTTTTATATTTGACCGGGGCCACTCAGAATTCGGCAACATCGACACGGCTCCTGCGTGATTCGTGCGCAGGCAGTTAAACACGCGTCAAAAAAGGAATTCAGCGAATCAAGACGTGTTCACGACCCTGCAGTGTTTTGAAATATAATTTGTCTTGAAATATTTTCGCGAGATTTCACTAGCCCTACCCAAGAGTACTTATAGTTAGGGCGAGCTGTTTTTCGCGGAAAGATTTCAGGACTTCTTGTTCTCCAGAACACTAGAGCTCAGATCCACTTCTGTGATTGGATGATTTTAGCTGTCTCGCATTGCAGGTGTCTGCCAGTGAATCAAGCACACTCACTGTCGGAGTTACCTAGTTCTGATTGGCTCAGGCACGGTAGGCGACTTTCTCCCGACAGAAACACGTGGCGGATAACCAAAGGAAAACTGTACGTATACCATACGACATTAGAGTATTCTAGCCTGCATGTAAAATCTTGTAGTTAGGGACAGGTGTTCCTCTCGAAAATATTTCAGTACCAGTTGTGCTCCAAATCACTATTGTTGATATGTACTTTCGTGGTTGGATGATTTTAAATGTCACGTGCCTCAAGTGTCTGTCCTAGAATCATGGACGTTCAGTATCAGTACTTTATTACGATTGACCGAGTCAAATAAGAACATGTCTGTTTATGTAGACACGCTGCCAATAATCAAAGGACGTTTTGGTTGTGAACGTATGATATTGAAGTCTAGCATGGCCACAAATATTTTCGCGAAATACATCTGTCCCTACTTATAGTGCATTCGCGGTTTCATCACACATTTTGTATCAAACCTTTGAAAACACTTCTCATGTATGTTATGTAACATAAACTTTTTATATTTATGTTAGCATAAAGGTACCTGATTTCTGGGTAAATTAAATTTGTTCTTTTATTTATCTGAAAGTATAATATTTAGTATATAATAAGAATTAATTATAACTGGGAGGGAATAAGTGTGTTGATAATATCTGTAAGTAAGAAATAGTTCTTACGTAAAATATAATTACACTGAATGCGCACGAATGCGGCGCTTTGTACCTGTGGTGTAAATTTTTAGACTCGGTAAAGCTTTGTTTGCATGAGGCGGAAGAATACCCTGGAAGTAGAACTTCAGCAGGGCTTCAGAAAAGTTGGCGGTAGCCGTGAATGGACTATAGCCAGGGCCACGTGTTTTTCGCGAAAAGATTTATGCTCAAGCTATAGTTCAACTTCCTACGTGCAAGTTTGCAAATTTCCTTTAGCTATTGGCTGCGCGTCTCTCTCAGAAGACATTTTCTATTCGACTAGGCCAATCAGAATAAAGGTACCTTGACACAACGCATGTGATGGGTTGGCAGACACTTTAAAAACCCGTGCGGGTTGAAACCAGCCGACCCCGAGATTGGTTCTGAACTAACGTGTTTTGGAGTACAACAAGTTGCGGAATTCTTTTCGCGGAAAAAAAGGTGACCAAGTATAGTAGATATGCGCAGTGTGTTCGGGGCCACGAAGAGAAGGCTGAAGAATGCAAGACGGCAGGACGCGAAGGTCTGCTCTCGGCACGTACAAACCTCTTTGCTGAGGAGACGTGCTGTGGGCGGAACACGTACGTGTCACGGGCCGTCGTGTTGTGTTCGCGTCGCGCCGGCACCGTGCAGTGTAGTGCAGCGCAGCGGGCAGTGCATTGCGCCGCACCGAACACATCTCCTGCCTGTCTCAGCCCTCTCAGCACCATACGCTAAAGATAAAGTAGACCGATTTTCATCTTCTGCGCTTGCCCCCAACACTAAACTCGCTCATCGTTGATACAACAGTCAGAATCACAAGGTCAACAGTGATGAGCATTTCCTTGCGTTTCAATTCCCAACATACCCGCCCTTTTACAGAATTAAACTGCTTTTACCAACTTGAATATACCCTATTCTAGTTGCACCAAAACTATGTTGGATGAAGAGTACAAACAGCTCATAGCACCAACTTATATAAAAAAAAGTTCTTATTCTAAATGTTTTTCACGTCATTTTTGGCCTGCTTTCCAAAGGAAAATTGTGTGATGTAATAAAAAAGCATGATTGCTTAAAATCACCCAATGCCTCTCTGGAATGTAAGTTCGCCCCCTAATAACTTTTAAACTCTACAACAGAACTTCACCAAACAACCTCATCCGACTATTGTAGTTTTCGATTACACAGAATAATTTCATTCAAAATGGCGACAATTTTAAAATTTAGGGCACTATGTTGTATATCGGGAAATATTTATCCAATGTAAGACATATTTGGTACGTTGATAGTTCATTATATAATAATTGAAATTAGAAAGCTAAAATCTTTGGAAGATAGTGCAAATTGAATAAATAAAGCTCTTGAATTATATCTCGGGAACCATTTATCCTATTAAAACCAAATTTTACACGTTAACAGTAGATAATATAAGCATTAAATTCAGAAACCGACAATGATATTAGTACGCCATTTTGAATAATAGTGCAAATTGAAAAAAAATCAAACTTTTTCATTCTATTTCGGGAACCATTCAACCTATTTACACCACATTTGGTACGCTGACAGTGCATGATATAAGTATTTAATTTAAAAACCGATAATTTCATTGATTTTTGGAAAATAGTGCAATTTGAAATATAAAGCTTTTACAATATATCTCAGGGGCCATTTAACCTCTTCACTCCCAGTGTAGACAATTGGCTACAGGTGCACGGGAAGGTTATATTTTATCGGCACTGTAAGTTGCGAGGTTCAGTGCCCAATGATCTTCCCTGTGGGTGACAGATCCGTAAACTGTGCTACTACTCTGCGTTGTGACTGGTTCACATCTGCAACCACTAAGCACAACGTCTCCAGNACAGATCCGTAAACTGTGCTACTACTCTGCGTTGTGACTGGTTCACATCTGCAACCACTAAGCACAACGTCTCCAGCTCATTGGTTGTATTAACGAAACAAGTTCTTTGTCAACTTAAGTACATAACGCACCATAAAACATCTTATTTGCAGCACCAGATATATTAAATTAATTAGGGAACGAAAGTGTTAAACAATTTAACCCATTCGATCACATATTAATTTAAAAGTTCAAGTGTTGCAATCATGTAATATTTTGGTATGAACTGTACTTGTACCCAGCATTTTTCTTGAAACCAGTAAACAACGATCTCCTTTGCTCGATGATATTAGCATTAACCGTTCATGTCAGAGAGGCGTAGACTATTCCTCAAATCAGATTAGTTACAAGGAAGACTGCTGATGTCTTGCTGTGTACAGTCTCCGTCATAAATATCATTAATGTGCAACATGTCCACGATCGTGCACTTGGTGACTGACGTCAGCAGTGCATAATGTAAGCATTACATTTAGAAAGTAATGTTGCTATCAATCCGCTATTTTGGAAGATATGAAAAATAAAGCTATTATTTTATACATATATCTAGGTAATGACACAAACAATTCCTTCCATATTTGGCATATAAGTAATAATATTGTAGGCTATATTTATATACGCAATTTAAATATATAACTAACGTATTTTCAAAATGGCGGCAATATAGATATTTTAGATTTATTTGCAATATATTCAATACCGTTTAATTAGTTTCGACCGAAATTTTTACGATAAAATTATCATTTACAAGTACCAAATGCGTCAAGACATAGATTACTTTCTCCGGCATTTTGTAAGATAGCACCACGTGAAAAATTAAATTTTGATGCCATATACTGGGAAACTATCAACCAACCCCTACTAAATTTGACACTCGAGTAATACTACAATACATCATGCAAACTGACATGTTTTATTGGGTCAGAATATTTTCAAAACGAAGGCCACATAANACAGATCCGTAAACTGTGCTACTACTCTGCGTTGTGACTGGTTCACATCTGCAACCACTAAGCACAACGTCTCCAGTTCATTGGTTGTATTAACGAAACAAGTTCTTTGTCAACTTAAGTACATAACGCACCATAAAACATCTTATTTGCAGCACCAGAAATATTAAATTAATTAGGGAACGAAAGTGTTAAACAATTTAACCCATTCGATCACATATCAATTAAAAAGTTCAAGTGTTGCATCGTGTAATATTTTGGTATGAACTGTACTTGTACCCAGCATTTTTCTTGAAACCAGTAAACAACGATCTCCTTTGCTCGATGATATTAGCATTAACCGTTCATGTCAGAGAGGCGTAGACTATTCCTCAAATCAGATTAGTTACAAGGAAGACTGCTGATGTCTTGCTGTGTACAGTCTCCGTCATAAATATCATTAATGTGCAACATGTCCACGATCGTGCACTTGGTGACTGACGTCAGCAGTGCATAATGTAAGCATTACATTTAGAAAGTAATGTTGCTATCAATCCGCTATTTTGGAAGATATGAAAAATAAAGCTATTATTTTATACATATATCTAGGTAATGACACAAACAATTCCTTCCATATTTGGCATATAAGTAATAATATTGTAGGCTATATTTATATACGCAATTTAAATATATAACTAACGTATTTTCAAAATGGCGGCAATATAGATATTTTAGATTTATTTGCAATATATTCAATACCGTTTAATTAGTTTCGACCGAAATTTTTACGATAAAATTATCATTTACAAGTACCAAATGCGTCAAGACATAAATTACTTTCTCCGGCATTTTGTAAGATAGCACCACGTGAAAAATTAAATTTTGATGCCATATACTGGGAAACTATCAACCAACCCCTACTAAATTTGACACTCCAGTAATACTACAATACATCATGCAAACTGACATGTTTTATTGGGTCAGAATATTTTCAAAACGAAGGCCACATAANGAGTAATACTACAATACATCATGCAAACTGACATGTTTTATTGGGTCAGAATATTTTCAAAACGAAGGCCACATAAACATTATACACTACTATGCTATATATATTAAACCATGTAACCAGTTCCAGTTTAACTTTGTATGCTGAAAGTAGCTACGCAAGTATCAAACAAGCTAGTATATGAACTCATTTGTCAGCCATTTTGGAAAGTAGCACTACATGAACGACTAAATTTTTTGTTCTATACTAGGAAACACTTCATCAGTCCAGTGCCCGTCACCATGATCGAGGGCGTGCTGCACATTAAGGATACTTATGCTCGGCACTGTACATAACCAAGCATCAGAGGCGTGTGTGTTGAGAGTCTTCCTCGCGAGGAATCTGATTGGCTGAAGTTCCTCCATCTGTCATTTGTGAATGGTTAATGCTGGGATAAACCACCAAGCAGTACGTTTTTCAGTGGTCGCGTGAAGTACGCTCTACACAGGTATAGTTCCCATCAAAAAATTTAACAATTGCAACACTTGAAGTGGTAAATAAATTCGGGACTAAATGGATTAACCGATACCCACTAAATTGAGACTACAAGTAATATTATTTAGTTCATAGAAATTTATATGGCTTAAGGATGTCACATTCTCAAAATAAAGTCATGTTAATATTTTAGAATGTTAAGCCGTTCGTCCCAAACAATTTCAAATGACTTTAGTATGTATCGGTATCTATGACAAACAGAATGTGCAAATACAGCAAATAAAATAGCACCACACGAGAAACGGAAGCTTTTATGTCGTATTTCCGGAACCAACCAACCGATTCCCACCAACATATCACATGAGTAGTTCTACACTAGGCCGTGGTTTAAGTGTGCCTGGCTTTATTTACAATATGGCAATCATTTAAATCATTTAGATGTGTTTGTCGTAGCTAATAAATTATTTAACCGCTTCAAATTAAACATAGTATGCCGAGAGTGGACATTAGACCCATCAAATATGCTTACAGAGATCATGATTTGCCAGCTTTTTATAAGATTGTTCTGGGTGATAAAATTAAACATTTAGACTATTCCATACATCGGGAACCAACCTTCGAAATCCCACCAAATTTTGCACACACGTAGTCCTACAGTGGACAATGTAACCTTACATAATTTAAGTGGGTCATTATTTTTTTCAAAACAGTGCAATATAAATAATTGAGATAATTTAATCATATACAATAAATAATCTGACAAAATATCAACCAAACTTTTGTACTGACATTATCTATATGTTAGACGTATTAGATATGTATATTATAGTGTCTGTTTTTAGGCCTTTTTGTACGATAGCGCCAAATGGGAAACTGAAGCTTTTATGCCATATCTCAACCAGTCAATCTATTTCCACCCAATTCTGCACACATGTAGCGTTACTGTAGGCCGTGTAAAATTGCGTGATATAAATGATTCACACATTTGTTTTCAAAATGATGGCCCTGTAGATATCTGAAGCTTCTAAACCAGGTCCACCGAAACTGTAGACTGATTACTAACGAAGTTGATGCTCCGAATCCTACCTCTGTAATGAAGTTGACCGCACGCCAGCTTATGGTGCGAAGCGTTGTGTTCGAGTCCCAAGTAACGCACCTGTCCGTCTGTAATTGTCTCGCTAGTATCACATTCGTTTCTATTTACATCTCAAATGGTATCGCTATGAACGTGGCAACAAGATCAACCTACTATGCAACTTTTTGAAAACGTCATCAAAATAATTCCCATCTATGTAGAGAAAAGTAGGCTCATTAGTGATACATGGATAACTTCTTGTTGACAGTGCTATTGGCAGAAAAACANTCATCAAAATAATTCCCATCTATGTAGAGAAAAGTAGGCTCATTAGTGATACATGGATAACTTCTTGTTGACAGTGCTATTGGCAGAAAAACAGTCCAATGTCGGAATATTGAGAACGACTACTGCGCAGCGCTGGTGCTCACTCTGCCTTATTTTCTCTATGGTTGTCAAAATATTGAGAGCGGCTACTGCGCAGCTCGTATGCTCACTCTGCCTCATTTTCCTCTCTATGGCAGTAACAACGTCAAGTCTTATTCTACTCAGGTCGGGAAGCTGAACGTTAATAGTTTGGCAACGAAAATTTTCGCCGCCAGGTAGCACTGATGTTGCACGTGTTCCGCATTTTCTCTGTTTTTTTTTTAATGAAAATAAAATAAATTGCTGCAATTTTCATAAAGTAAATATCATTTCAACACTTGGTTCACCTGCAGTTAAGGTCTAAGTTAGAACTATTTTGACATTAAATAACATCTGAAAATTTATTTTGGAATATGGATTGGCCACGTATTGGAATACGGGCTAAGCACGTAAGAATTTTCGAAGAAAATATTCTTCACGACTTTCTAACCACATGGACAATTATTTCTAGGTGTACCTTGACAAATAAATTTGGTTAATGTTCAAAATTTGCGGTGCTCCTCTAGTTTATTTTGGAAAGTAATATTCCGATGTCGTATTTTTTCCCTGACTACTATTTCATTTCACAACTTAAAATTATGTAATTTGCAAAACATGCAGAAAGTTATTTTCATCTCTTGAATTCCTTGCTCCCTTCTTTCCGCTCGCGATGTATCCTTTCACAGCTACATGAGAAAACAAAGATTGCCCCTAGCTTAAATAAAACAGTATACTTACGCCGTTCACGTGAAAATGTGGGGTCGTTAATATTGTTCAACGAGTAGCAAAAGAAATAAAGGTAATTTATTGGTAACTCATTTGAATATAACAATGTAATTGATAAGCCTTAACCTATTCAGACCCAATGTACACAATTGTGTGTATCACGCACTTGAAAGTAATTTTTGGTCTGTGCTACACAATGCGAAGCTCAATGACAAATGATCTTACATGTGGGGAAATGATTCGCAAACCTTCCTACTGGCACAGGTCATAATAGGTTCAACTGCAGCCGAACATGTTTCCTTGTCAGAGCCAATGAACTGTAGTCTACAAGTAGTGTGTCGACTTAAGTACAGCAAGCATCAGAAATGTTTTTGTTTGCAACACCTGAAACCGTAAACAAAAGTGTATCTTAAAGTGTTAAAAATGAAACTACTTTCTCTAATCCACCGCCTACATTTCTGCAAGTTTTCCAAGCGCGGTGTTGAACAACGGCGTTGAATGAAAACTATAAAACTATACAGGTTGCTAGCTCTGATAACAGAACAAATACAATTTTAGTTTTATTTGCACTCCTGTTAATCTGCACAGCAAGTTCTTGTCTACTTATCTGCGTTCAGCCATCAAATAGGCGAACAGTTTCTATCCCATAAAAACTTGTGTGTTGTGAATAAAAACGATTCCATATGACGACCATTCCGTTCTGTATAATTTGATATGCCCAGATCAGTGTTACAATTAAAATTTCTTTAAAGCTAAAACCTTACAATCTACAATTGAATAGGCAAGCAAACAAAATCAAAATGGCGTGGCTGTTCCTTTGACGTGGGTGAACCCATTCTCTGATTGGATGTGCGGGGGGCTAGGGGAACGGGCCTTGCGTCTGATTGGCTGCCGGGATGACGAGAACTCTAGCGGGCGCTGATTGGCGAACGTTTTGTTGGTGGCTGAGCGGTTAGACTGCTCGCCTCCCGCCAAGGTAAACCGGGTTCACTCCCCGGCCCGTTCGCTCCGGTTTTTCGCAAGCGGGAATGGTGCCGGACGATGCCGCTGGTCAGCGGTGTACCTCGGGGATCTCCCGTTCCCTCCCGCTCTTTCATTCCGGAGCTGCTCCACACTCACCTCACTTCACCCTAATCTATTCTCAAGACCTCGAGCCGCCAAAATCTCTCCACTCTCTCCGCATTTTGTTGGCCAGCGACGCCATTTTGGTGGCGTGGAGTTAGCGGTAGAAGCATCTGTCGCGCATCTGTATTCTCAAGTATTCTGCGCCGCAGCACTTGTGTAGGTGGGCGGGTTTCCGCCATTGTTGGCTTCGCACTTCTGCTCAGTAAGCTGGTGCAGCCCGATGTAGATAGTTTAACCAATTCGGACACAGTGGACACAATGTGTGTGTGTGTGTGTGTGCGTGCATTACGCACGTGTAGGTAACTTTAGATCTGTACTGCACACTGCGAAGTTCAAACGCCAATGATGAGAGACCCGGAAATTTCAACAAGCTAGACTCCATAATCCTTCGTGCATTCNACTGCGAAGTTCAAACGCCAATGATGAGAGACCCGGAAATTTCAACAAGCTAGACTCCATAATCCTTCGTGCATTCTAGCATCAATTAGTAGTTCATTGACTGTTGCTCCAGTTAAACCCCGGATCAGGTAGCGCGGAATTCGGTTCTTATTTTCCTTGTAGGTTCGTTATTGGCTGAAAGTCGTTCGAGGCGTGTCTAACAAATTGTGCTCCAGTGGAAGCTCAAACACATATATACACGCGAATGCAGTCTAACTTGTCCTCAGATGAATCCGCGACACTTCCGGGTCTCTACCAGCGATCTTATATTTAGGAAACCTCCATATTTGTCTAGGTCATGATTAGTTCATATAACTGTAGCCGAACATATAGCCTACAGCTCATTGGCTGTGACAACGAAGCAATTTTTCGCGCCTTAATACCGGTTCATAGTAATAACTGACAATGTACAACTACAGAAAAATTACTCTTAACGAATTGTTTTATATTTTTGTGCTTCATTTTCATTCTGTTAACTGCTTGTTGTAAAACGTCTAGAACACTTTCATATTTCATCAATAATTTCTAGTGATTCTGCAAGCAAGAAATAACACATAGTGCAAATTGGATACAAAAGTATTAAACAAAGAGTAAATTCTAAATTTTACACTAAAGTTTGTGAAAAATGTAACATCAATAAGGATACATCTCATTGAAATGAACTTTCTACCACAGGTTCGGTATATGACAATACACAATTAATAGGGCCAGTGACTTTTCGCGTAAAAATCTGAGCACACAGTAGAATTCAATACCATATACACACCTATGCTGTTGTTATACGTCCATTGGCTGCTGGTGCCGTGTCCGTCTTTGGCCAAGCCACTCAGGACTAAGTAACTCCGACACTGAACCTTCGTGATTCGTGCGCAAACGGCCAACATTGGCCAGAACATTTGATAGCCAATCAAAGGACCTGGACGACCCTACAGTGTTCTGGACTGTATCTTGTCTCGAAATTTTTTCGCGAAATATCACTGCCCCTAACAATTGATAAGGATTACAGAACTGTACACAATGTCTGTCCCTGAGTATTCAGCATGGTGTGGACCTCCCCCCCCCCTCTTCCAGCACATGCTGCAGTCAGAGCCCTTTAACGTCGTGGCGTGGAATCAATATAACTTGGATATGTTCTTGGGTAATCTCCCTCCACGTGGTTTGTATGCGAGGCCACAAAGCATCAAGAGTGGTTGCTGGAGGACCGTGACGAACAAGTCGCAGACCAACCATATCCCAGACGTATTAATGTCCTTACACGACTGGTCCAATCACAATTCAGTTACTCCAGTGCCGAAAATTCGTGATTCGCGGACAGACTTCAAAGATCCGTAACAATAAAAATTATCCACTGAAGAAAGCGGATAAGAACTAATAGTTTTGGAATGCACATAGTCCGCAGAGTGAGTGAAGAGATTTGGGCGGCTCTTAACAGCGAGGTCTTGAGAACCGATGAGGGTGACTGAGGTGAGTATGGGGTAGTGCCGGAATGAGGGTGGGGGAAACGGGAGATCCCCGAGAAAACCTGCTGACCAGCGTCATCGAAGATCCGGGAGTGACCCGGCCGGGGATTGAACCCGGTTCGCCTTGGTTAATTAATATTTCTGGTCCTGACCTGGAAGGTTGGCCTCTCCCCGAGTCACGCTGAGAGGAACTAGATCATTAACCAGAATATTCCTTCAGATAAACGTAGAAGTTCAATACACTGAAGGTCAGGAGCGCGCGAGCCTCAAAAGGGTTATCACGGCGCCATGCGGAAGAATGTACGGCAGCACATCATTATAACATAAAACCATGATAGTATTATCGCTTCACCTGTCATTCACTCATCCCTCAGTGACTCGCCTCCCGCTGTAACATCACTACTCTGTCCTCCTCTTCCGCCCGCCCGCGCGGAGCCGGTGAAGGGAAGCAAGCGCGTATCAGTACCTATATACTGAGCAGCATTTTAGTTAGTCTCTGTCCTGTGGTTAAAATATCCCCACTTATCTGTAGCAGATATAGTCAAGCTGATGGTTTGCCACTCGATGGAGTGGTAGAGTCTTCTCGGTGTCTTCCTTGCAGACCCCCGCGGATCCTCGGTGCTATTGCAATACCGTGCGCCATTTTTAAATACTTGTGCAAATTTTAAACAATTTTATAACTCCGCTCCATAAACCTTAATTTCAAGCTGGCCTCAAAACTCGGCCAGATTTCAATTTGAAAAAAAAAAAAAATTAAAAAAAATTTGCAACTAACGATAAAAAAATGTTTTTCGAAAGTATTATGGTTTTAGGCAAGTGTCGTGGGATGACCAGAATCTAAAAGTCAAAAATGTTTTATTTTTCTACCAACATTAATTATTACCAACTCTTTATAAATGTTTTATTTAAATAATTTAAAGCTTCATTTTATTCAATCCATGTTCCAATTTTTCACGTATTAAATAACATTTAAATGCATCTGCTTGGTGCCCCATTTAGTACTTAGTTTCAAAGATTGGTTGTGTTTGTTAAATGTTTTGTGTCTATCTCACCACACCTGTTCTTACGTTGATATAAGTTCAGCCACAAATACAGGGCCTAGCCGGGCATAATTCTGACAAGCTATGGTTCTATTCGTTGCACAATTTAAATTGGTGCCCAATCGCTGCTTTAAGGATTCTGATAGTAAATAATTTTTATACCTAAAAAAAGATTGGAAAATATACTTTAAAGGATTCCTTAGTTGTCGTTATGGGTCAAGCAATTGTGTCATTTCTAATTTAAAAAAAAACAATGGAATATTTCAATGTAAACATTATGAAACAAATTAAGGTAGATATTTTGTTGTCCATTCATAAATTCGGTTGTCGAAACAAATGCTGTCGTTGAAAAGTGTCAGCAAAAATCGCTGTAAGTGGCTCCCTGTTCAAGATTATGTTCTTCTTCAAAACGGTATTCAGAACTAAGTCACAGTGCCGAAACCTTCCTGAACAGATTGTTATACTAAAATCCTATAGTCACCGCTGAGGACACAGAACAACCGCGATGCTTGTTCGTGCTCTTTCCCATCGCCGTCACAAAGCTTCCTTATGACCAGGTGTGGCCTTGAGGCGTTTAATACTGTTTACTAGGAATTCTTCTTAAGGCTGTAACTTAGAGGTGGGCACATCAATACACGCGTTTGGCGCTTGTTGAATGCTGTCCCTAGCTAAACGAGAACGGAGAATGTTCAGTAGTACTCCGATAAAACTAAGTGATTATAGCACTCTTGTCTGGTCCCTTAAGGGCGCCTCTTCTGGCAGGAGATGTTTAGCGGGTCCGAGGCCGCAGTAACGCTGAAGCACTAAGGGTGACCGAGGTACGCTCATCGAACATCTGGCCGCCTTTACGCGCGAGGCATTGCACTGAAATTCAGCATTTTCTCACGTCAACTCGACTCTATGGGAATTCATGGGTTTTACTTTAGGAGCATGTCAAATCAGAATAATAACAGTTTTCTTTTTGATTCGTAATTTAAGAATTTTAGGTTTGTTTTTACAGTGTGGCATTTGAACTTAAGCAGTGTTTTTGAATACCTNCGCGCGAGGCATTGCACTGAAATTCAGCATTTTCTCACGTCAACTCGACTCTATGGGAATTCATGGGTTTTACTTTAAGAGCATGTCAAATCAGAATAATAACAGTTTTCTTTTTGATTCGTAATTTAAGAATTTTAGGTTTGTTTTTACAGTGTGGCATTTGAACTTAAGCAGTGTTTTTGAATACCTTTTTTTTTTGCTTTCTAAGTTTTCCTAAACTTTACTTACGAGTTGATTTTCATACCCTAATGGCTTAAGTCAAGTTAAGTTTGGTTTCCCTTAGCAGATAAGTTCAGGGGGCCGCGCAAAAAGGCTACGGACCTTGCTGAGCTGGACTTCCATTTGGCAGGCTGAAGATGCGGTTGCATGTTCATGATGTGAGCTTTGACTGACAGGATGTGCGAACCTGGCCGACGCCATAGGGTAAGAAACACAGCAGAATGTGCTGTGTTTCTCATCCTTTTGTGATGAAATAATAAAGAATAAAGTGTGCTGCATGTCGCTACGAGACGTTAAGTAGCCTGTACCGGAAACGCATACCTTAAAGTGATACTAAAAGTGTTCAATAGTCTACTCGTTGTTTCTTCACATTTTTTAAATCAAACCTTTGAAAAATCGCTTAACGTATAGAGATGATGGTTAATCACGGGAAAAAGTGACAGTTTGCTAGGATTCAACGAACTGTACATATTTCCGACAGTTTTATTTTCTTATTGGCCGTCATGCATGTATGAAGCTACTATCCCATTTAACTAGGCCAATGAGGATTCCGATAATATAAAGCAGAACGTTTGCGACTGGTCTGCAAAGAACTTGGCCCAGTCAAAACTTTGGTCATACAATCATAAAAGGACAAACCAGCTATAGTGTTATCGAAGATATGTTGGCTCAAAATTTTTTTCGCGATTATCCATCATCCCTACTAATATATTATGTGTTTGGTTGTTTCCTAGTTATGTTATGTATTACAAGCGTTTTATGTTTGTGTTAACATTACAATATCTTACCTTTTTTTTTTTGTTAGATTAAAATTTTATTTACATTTTGTGTATAAATTACAACATTTCATTTATAATTAAAATCAACTAAAACAGTTAGAAAATATGTGTGTTGGTAATGCCTAGTTATAAATAGTTCTTAGAACAAAATATAATTGAACTGAGTGCGCACGAATGCGGTGCGTTGTACCTCTGACGTAATTTTCTAGACCCGGTTAGGCTTTGTTTGCATGCGGCGAAGGAATATGAAGGGAGGAGAACTTCAGCAGGGCTTCAGAACAATTGGAAATAACCGTGAATGGACTGTAGACGATTTCCACTTTAAGAAAATACACATTCGAGAGTGAAATATATAACGGAAATCGCCGTTTGGAAGTGAACATTTCGTAAAATATTATTCGTAAGCAAACATTCCTTAAAAACTACTGAAGAATTTTTTAATAGCAACACAGGAGTACTAAATCTCTGTGCTCTCGTTGAAGACCTGGGCTGACGACGCCCATAAGGCTGCTTCTAGTAAAATGTCTTTAAATTCAGTGTTTGCGTATATACACGTATCTCAGTAAATAAATTCTCTGAGACTACGACTTTTTTAGCCAAGAGAGTTAAATAAACTCTTATCTACAGCGCCCACTATTTACTTTTACACTGCTAAATATCTTCAAAGAGAAAAATAGACTCTGTGAAATTGGGAAGGGGGGGTTGGAGAGGAACAGCACTTCGTGACTTTCCTTTGCAGCTTCGCTTCCGTTAAGGAAATGAAATGAGAGAAGTACAAAATTGCATCATGGGGCCGCGGTGGCGTACTGGCTAGACTACTCGCGTGCCTCCCACCAAAGTGAACCGGGTTAGATTCCCGGCGGGGTCGCTCCCGGATTTCTGCGTATGGGAATCGTACGATGCCGCTGGTCGGCGGGGTTTTCTCGGGGATCTCACGTTCCCCCCGTGCCCTTGCATTCCTCGTCTGCTATCAAGACCTCGACCGCTGAAGACCAAGACGGTCGTGCACTCGGCGGCGTCCTTAAGCGGTGCAGGCGTTTCCGAGGATTAAAAAGAAACTGAATGCAAGTAGATGGAGGCTTTGAGGTGGCGCGAAGCACACTTCGCGAGCGGCTCGGCGCGTGTCTGCAGTGGAAAGTCAACACCGCTGTGCAAATAACGACGACGGCTGGAACCTCCCACGACTTGCCGGGCTGCAGAGCAGCGGAGCTGATAGTATCTCGCGCTTGGCGGTATTCCCCAGCGGATCCCCGGAAATTAACGACTTGTGACGGATTCGCCCGAGCGATTGGCGGTGCAGTTCACAGGGAGGTAAGCAGTGGTTTTGCGCGATGCTACAAACACATATAACCGGGTTTTATTGGGTCCGTTGTGTTTATTATTATCTATTTTGTGTTTTATTTTTTAATGTCGCATTGTATCCTCTGAGAATCGTTTATGTTTGTTTCATTCTTTCAGTTTGTCGTTCGTCTGTGTTCTCTGCCGTGTTCACGTATTTTCATCATCTTGTGTGTACGTTGACAAGGAAATAATATTTTCCTTTTTTTTGTTCACTGTGGCTCTTATCTAAGTCGTGTTTTATGGTCCCACGGTGTCGTCTTAAGTTAGTTTATTTTTTGCACCTATCAGTTTTACGTTCTGTCGTTTCTCTGTGATTTTGGTTGTGTAAAATTATCTTCCATCATTTTCGTCATATTAAGGAAATAATCTATTCCAGATTTGTGTTCATTGGGGCTGTTATCCATAATTTGTCTTGACCAGTTTGTTGCCTTTCGCTCGTTAGTTTGTGTTTTAATGACTGCTAGGATCTTCATTTATTCCTAGAATTTTGTCTTTCATTTTCTGACATTCTGTTGTTTCTTTGATTTCTTCTTCGGATTTATTTCGGTAATGGTTACAGTAGATTTAAATACTTAATAGAAATCTAACAAAACGTTGACATTAAACTTTAAAGATAACTTCGCAGCTTCACTACTCCGAGATATTTGCCCTGCTTCAACAATGCAGTATCTTGGCAATAAATAAAATGCAAGCAATTACAACTGTGGCAAAGAACTCCGTATCGGTGCAGTCTCGTAGTGACAACGGATTTATTGGTTGTAGGGACTGTACATTCGCCAAGTGTCAAAGTGATAACACGTGATTGAATTCTATATATGACACAGAATATGAACCTATTCATGTGCTCGTTGGGCTCAAACATTCACGACGTGTTGCTGTGTATAAACTTAGAATGTTTCATTAGTCCGTGTTAAATATATAAAAAGGTAACATACACACGTAGATAAAGCATGTATTTATACCTCCACAAGCTCTTCCAAGACCTTGTACGTTGTTACACATTGTTATGAATTAGCTCTTAACCTAATTCATACGTGAAGGTAATATGGGCGTACTAAATAATGACTCATGATTAGTAGAGCACAACGGTATAAGATGGAGTTTATTGAACATACATATTATACAATAACTATTTACGTGATCGGGGGAGCTTAAAAGGAATACCAAGATGCTAATTACTTGTATTTAGTATTATTACCTCACGTCATTACTATTACAATCTAATTGGAATGTCCACACTGTGTTCATGTTGCCGCAGGCTGATTCTAGGAGGAGGTTAACGACGGCCGGACACACCCATCTTCCGTGGTCTTCTCGTTCCAGTAATCCGACGACAGAAGACGCCGCTTCCGGTGTTACACTGGTCAATATCGGGCGCGTTGTTTAATATTTTCGGCTCTGTTTACTGGCACGTGGAGGGAATTTCTGCAGTTGTCTTTCGCAAGGAGTTGTTGCAGTCACGCTCGTGCCCTGTGCCTTAAATCCTATCCGCGATTTTTGTGATAGTGCTATTGGCAGGAATGCATCTAATGTTGGAACACGGGGAGGTTGTCTACTGCGCAGCTCACATTTGCACTCTAGTCCGTTTTTGTCATCTATGGTGCATAGGCTGAGCCTTCCCTTTGACATGGCTGGTTTTGAAGAGTTGGAACACTTTCGAACCTTCGCAGGTCCGTAACTTAAGATCACGCTGGTCGGACTCGCCGTAGTAGTGGTTGGAAATTCGTCAGAATGGTGGATAGTTAGGCCCAGTGGCTGCTTGTGCCGTGTCCGTCTTTGACCAAGCCGCTCAGGACTAAGTAACTCCGACACTGAACCTTCGTGATTCGTGCCCAAACGGTTAACACGGGCCAGAACAATTTTTTAGCCAATCAAAGAAGCTGGACGACCCTACAGATCTTTGGACTGTATCTTGTCTCGAAATCTTTTCGCGTGATATCACTGCCCCTGTGGATAATTAATTAATTTCGGTATCAAGAACACACGAGAAAAAATAACAACAAAGAAATGGAGGATGCTGGGAACACCGGATGGCTTTAGAGCCACGAGAGGAACAGGAAATACTGCTATTGATGAGGCTGCAACCCAGCAAGTTTGCTCCGGTGTACCGACTGGTTAATGGCGTTCCGAACGTACCGCTAACCAGTTCGGTCAACTTGCTGACGAGCCCGGCTGGAGCGCAGAACAAATAAGAACACAGAAGTGGAGAAGCCCGTTGTATCCCGAACTCCAGCTGCACGCGCCATCGCAATGTCGTCGTTATGTGCCACAAACTTGACGGGACGCCGTCCGCCAATCAGCGACTGGCAACCTTCTGGCGCCAGCCGGTTGGCCAGCCAACAAGGATACCTTTTCGCAGCACGCCATGACCTATCAGAAGCGAGGCCAACTCCCAGAGCCACGTGCAGCCAATCAGAGAATGGGCACGCGCGCTTCAAAGAAACTGCCACCTGTTCACTTGCGTAATCTGTGTTTCGCTTACGAGATGCACTTACGGCGCCTGTCCTGAACTCTCTTGTGCCGTCTTGTGTGACTGAGTAGCTGGCAGTCGTAAAACTGCGACTCGACTGCGTGCGATTGGTGAAGGACGGTCGTAAATCTGCACGACAGACGGCCACAATGAAGCGACGAGACAGGTCTGCTGGAGATAGATAGAGAGAGAGGGAAGACAGAGCTGTACTATTTGAAAGAAAATAATTGCCGTGCAACAACCACGATCGTGCACAATACTTTTACACTTCTTTCAAAATGTGTTTTCCTTCCTGTTTCTTCTTCTTCTGCCTCTATCTTTCTCTCTCTTTGGCTAAAGCTCTGTGTGACGAATAACAAATGTCTGGTGAGATCTAATGCGGGAGCTCCATCCGAAAATATTAAGCAAATTTCATACGAAACGTGTTCACACACAGTTCGCACAGAAAATATGTAGCAAAATTTGACATTGCAAATTATTAGTTGATGGCCCTTATAAATCAACTAATAATCCCGATGTTAATTTGAAAGCCCCTGAAAATTTACTTTCGCATAGAATTTGTTGACGTGCATTCGATTCCTTTATGTCTCAAGAGGCTGTGCTGGAGTAGTACTGAGACTACTAGCCTTCCACCAAGGCGAAACTGATTCGAATCCCGCAAGGGTCGTCCCCGGATTTTCGCATGTGGAAATCGTGCCGCATGACGCCGCTGTCGGCGGGTTTTCTCGGGGATTTCCCGCCTCTGCAACCCGGCGCTGCTCCATTTTCACCTCGCTTTATCCTCGTCAGCTCTCAAGGCCTCGATGTTAAGAGAGGCCCAAATCACTTCACTCACTCTTCACTTTGTCTTACAAATTTAATATAACTGAAGACAGTATCTTAAAAATCCATTCTTGACCGCAGTACGTTTCGCCATATTCCTCTCTACACAGCTTAAATGCACGATTTCGCGCTATATCTCTGGTTGATACGCGGTTGGTCACCCGACAGCTAAGAAGGACAAATAGAATTGCTTGTTCCGTGTGACATGCAAAATAAAAACGGGACTTGCGCTGTATCCTGACCTCGTGCAAGATCTGCCTTTCATGAGAATATCTTTGTAACGAAATGTTGCGTTAGGTCAGCATTATGCCTAGTTTTGCAAGTTTCGTGCTTCGCGCTGCGACAGTGGCGCCGCCGCACGCATCGTCTGTGTATTAGCTCCTCTGTAAGGCGGCCTGCTCCTTGGCCGACTCGGCTCCCCTGCTGTTTCCTCCCCTCATTGTGGATTAGCTCCTCTGTAAGGTGGCCTGCTCCTTGGCCGACTCGGCTCCCCTCCTGTTTCCTCCCCTCATTTTCCCTCCCTTGATTACCCCTCCTGCTTTTTTTAATTCAGGGGCTGGTTTACATAAGTTGTTACACGCCTTGCGCAGCGTGCATTCTACGCCTCATTCTACGCCTGTGAAGAAGATCGTAAGGTTGACGCCTGCTAGAGCTAATTTAAAATGTAATATGAGCTAACATTGTCAGTTTGCCCGTCCTTGGACTAGGGTGCATATGAGAAGACGTTTAAGTTATGTAGTTGCGTGAGCGGCTGATTATGCTGGAGCTTGTAAAACGGTGAGTCGTGGCCGCAGCATTACATTTGTGAGTCAGTTTAGTATTTTAAAATAATTACGTGGCGTAGTATTGCGTTTGTCTATGGCTTTGAAGTAAGAATTTTTTTTTCTAAATTCTGGTTTTGGACGCCTGCCTAAATTGTAGTTTCAGCCTAACTAATATCTTGTTTCTCTGTTTAGTTCCAGTTGCTTTCACGTGTTGTCTATAGTTTTTGTCTGCTGCCACATCATTGACTTAAAGTATAATTGTCGCTACCGTGCTGCCACGACTTAAGCGTTGGGCGTAGTCTGGTGAAGTGTTCTAATTGTCGTCGGCGATTATTTATTCGAAGGAGCTTTGGTTAGGGTCTACGGACCTCCTACATCGATTCACTATTTTAACGTAATATTTTATTTCAGATTTTAACTTGTTTTTTTACGTAAAGGAGGCTTTACTTTGCCTGAAGCGCTGCCCTCCTTTCGTCAAATTGCTCCACTAAATACCTTGAATTTATCTAGTCATCAAAGTAACTATTTTTATTTTAGAAACATTTTGAAATTACTATGCTCTTTTTTTCAATTAAATATTTATTGTATATTTTGGAGTAACGTAATACTTTTTAATAAGCTATTGCGCAGAAATTTAATCTTTTTGCATGAGTGTTCGAAGTATTTTAAGTCAACAGAGTTACTTTTTGATATTTTTGAAACGTTTTACACTTGTTTGCCAGTTAAATATTTATTGTATTTTGAGCTTCGCAATACATTGGAAGAGCAATATATTCTATTTGTAAGAGTATTTTATTCTATATTTTTTTGCATTGTGAGCCTTTGGCGTTTAGAATTTTACATTTCATATTTTTTGTAAATGTTTAATGCAAATCTTTAATCCTCAGGTGCTTCTTCTAGCTTGTAAGATTTTCTGAAATTGCAGAACTTGATAGATGGTTACATCGTCTTTGTATTGCATGTGCTACGGCTTAGTGCAAAAGCTGCGTTAAGGGGTATATCTAGTAAAAAAGTTCTAAACGCCTTAATTTCACGGCCAGCAAATAGGAAGCATTGCGAGGGATCCCCCAAGAGTACTATATCATTTACCCGGGAAGCTGAATTCCTCGCAAATTAGATCTGTGACCTTAGGATATTATTGTACGCGATGTAAGACAATGGATTAAAACTACACATCACTTCGCATTCTCTTCCTTTTACTTAAGCGGGGCCGCGGCGGTTTAGTGGATACACCACTCGACTCGCACCCAGGCAACCCGGGTTGGATTCCCGGCGGGGTCGCCCCCGGATTCTCGCATGTTGGAATCGTGTCGGACGATGGCGCTGGTCGGCGGGTTTTCTCGGGGAGCTCCCGTTTTCTCCGCACTTGCATTCCGGCGCTGCTCCATTCTCCTCTCTCTTTACCTTCATCGCCTCTCAACATCACTCCTTTTCGTTATGGAGACTACGCAACAAAGGTCTTAATATGCTATTTTTTAAAACTATTTTCAGTTATATGGTTACGACCTCGCGGGGAACAAAAGCACTTTAGTTGGTTGGTAACATGATGACACCTATTAACGGACAATGTTTTAACCCGCAAAATGTTCACAAATGGCAGATATCAAATAAGACTGAAGCTATATACGAATTTGTTGTTTAATCTCCCATATTATTTGATATCTTGTGAGTAATTAATTTTAATACCCAGTTTTCAAGGAAGTATTTCTTTCTTAATAATCCCTTGCCGTCATAGGTAGCGTTATGATAGGTACCTAACTTACCACAACGAAGTATCTTAACATCGAGGTATTGAGAGTCGATGAGGGTGAAGTGAGCCGATTATGGTTTATGGAGCAGCACCAGAATGCAAGGACGGGGGGAAACTGGAGATCCCCGAGAAAACACGCTGATTAGCGGCGTCGTTCGGCAAGATTCCCACATGCGAAAATCCGGGAGCCATCCCGCCGGGAATGTAACCCGGTTGACCTAGGTGGGAGGCGAGTGGTCTTACCACTGCCCCACCTCGGCTTCTTTTGTATTTGTAGTTCAGGATAATATTGTATGTTATAGTAACGATTTCTTCTCTTTCTTGTGCACAGTTCGTTCGTAGTCAGAACTCTGTCAAGTTGTTCTGGTGATTGGTGTGTGAACATCAGGGTCTTTCTACCTCATTTTAAGTCGACGCATTTGGCTTGAAAACATTTTGTACATAGTTTTATTTGATAATCATATCAAAAATAATTTTGCTATTATTTTAATAATCCATTTGAACTAAATTAGTTAATTTCAATATTGATTACTTTTATTTCAACGAAATATACTGTGTATTTTTCAACTCAACTATAAATTACCATACTTTAAAAACAATTTAAATTTATTATGAACTTTTCTATTGGAAAAAAATATATTTTTAATTTTTAGTGTTGTTTCGTTTATGAAGACACCGAGTTTTAAAATTAAATAATTTTGTTTTGCAAGGAAATATTTAGCGAATTTGTGAAAGTATTTTTATATTAGGCCTATAAATTACTGTAATCTCTGTTGTTTCAAGACATTTCACACGCTCAGGAGTGTATTACTAGTAACATGAATTTGTGTTTTATAAACCTGTACGTCTAGAACTTAGAAATTTTTTCATTTACTGTCAACAAATTTACCTAGGTTTAGTGGTTTTTGCATATAAGCGACTCATATCTGGTTTATGGACATAGTGAATCTGCTGAATATGTGTACATCGAAGGTAAACTGTAAAATACGATCCTGATCGGTGTTTAAAACCTCAGAACTCCTACAGTCTTAATTCTAAATATAGGAAGAACCACTGTTTCGCAGTCAAATAAGTGAAAATGGCTACACTTAGAATCGGTGGAAAACCACTGGTTGTTTCACTGAAATAATTTAACTGTGTAAATAAGTGACAGCCGACAGTTTGCGGTAAATTAAATAATTTATTTATTGAATTTAGCCAAGGCATTACGAGAAATAAACATATTTCCGATAGTCTCTGTTTTCATTGTGCATTTTAAAATAATTAATAAAAAAGGATGAACCCACAGTATACTCTTCCCAAACCATTACCTTATCAGTCGAGCTACAAAGCTAACATTCATTTTAAGAGGGAAAAATATATGTATTATTTTCCTTTCTCGAAAATTTGTGGCTTTGAATTGTGTGTCCTTTATTTTCGTTTTTAGTTGTTTTATTGGTAACAGGAGGATTGTTAAAACAATTGGTACGTATGAATGCACTTTCTTCACTACATCTAATGCAGTGTAAACCTTCAAACTAAGCGCTGTGATGATACGTAAAAACGAAATGAAAGACGTAAAAACTAANAAAAACGAAATGAAAGACGTATGTAAGCCTGTTTATTCATGTTGCTTCGTACAATGGTATTATAGAAGACGTAACTTGCAATACAAAATTATTTTATGGTCTTTATTAGTTTATGAGTTATTTTATTTGACACGCCTTGTATAATTTATCCATCAGCCAAAAATCAATATGAATCAGTGGAAAATGTCACTGAATCAATATGTGAAGGAAAACTGTAATTTTTTGACCAATTCATCAGTTAAATTTAATGAAGTGAACGGTGAATACGTCAGGTACAGTTAACTGATCTTAATAGTGAAATACTAACTCATTCTTATTTAGAGTGTATATTCCTCTTCAAGCGTTGAAAAAAAAAACCATTGTGTTTCCAAACACTTGGTACATGTACAGCACTCGAGAATTTGAAACAATTTTTAGAATAAATGTTATTCTGCAATTACACATAGCTTTTTTTTANTTAACTGATCTTAATAGTGAAATACTAACTCATTCTTATTTAGAGTGTATATTCCTCTTCAAGCGTTGAAAAAAAAACCATTGTGTTTCCAAACACTTGGTACATGTACAGCACTCGAGAATTTGAAACAATTTTTAGAATAAATGTTATTCTGCAATTACACATAGCTTTTTTTTTATTTTATATATGGGTTCGAATGTAATATATATATATTTTAAATAACCGAACAAAAACTTTAATTTTTTCGAGGTAATTGGTTATGGCAGAGTACGACTTTTTATCACGGTGTTATTTTCCCTAATGTTACATTTTCGCTCGTTTAATATTAAATAGATTATTTATACAGCATGGTATGTTATTTACCATTTCGTAACGGCGAGTTTTTTGCTATACTGAATTCACCTACTTCTTGGTCTTAGAGGGATGCTGACCACTGCCAAGTAGAGGGATGTGTTGTTGCATGAGCAGAAATAAAACTAATCTAATTATGTTGCAGAAAACGCAAAAAATATGGTACACACAATCAGAATTATATCCATCTTTCATAATTTTAGGACTATTAAAGACCTAAGGCGTAACCATTTAGAATATTTGCCATCGTTCAACCTAAAATACCCATAAAGTTTACTAAATTTTCTTCATTCATTCAAACAGTTTTTTTTTAATAAAATACACCCCAGGCTTCATACAGAGTGATTCCATATGAAGGAAATGAGTAAAAAATTACTGAACTTGAAAACAGCGAAAGTTAGTTATTATTACCGAGCACTAATTTCACTGTTTTAATGGTGATACCCGCTGTAATTCAGTGAGTAATATAACTGCAAGGAACCGACCCCCACGGATCCGAATATTTGTTCGCAAGTAGGTAGCACGTTATTGACTGACTGACTGGCTTTTCACTGAGCGACGTCACTTGCACGGGTTTCAACAAATTTGTAGACGTTTGAAAAGGCGTTCAAGTGTCTGGCGCACTCAACGCCTTCTGTGTGTGCGACAAGCGTCGCGCGGGTAGCCTACAGCTCTGAGACGCTTGTCGTGTGCGATCTGTTTAGTGGAAGCAATGCACGGCAAGCGTCTAAAGAAGGGCGGGAAGGAATGTGAGAAAATAACATTGGTGCGTGTACTTACGTACGCGCGTTAGAAGTTATACTTCCTTGGCGTGACTGAAATGAAATTTTGTTACCTATGCAAATAATTTATGTAAGTAGGAAAACGATAAAATGACCGAAAAAAAGACATTGAATAAAATTAATAAAGGTTTGATAAAAGAACATAATTAAATACTTACAAAAGTTAACCTCAAATACTTGGAAACACTTTCAGAATTTTATTACACAATTTTTGTCAGTAACAAATTTTTCACGGCACAATGCAAGTAAAATTAAATAATAAGATATATATATATTCACAATTAATTACTAATATAAATAAATGTTTTTTCAGTTTGCTTATTACATGAACTGATTTTCTGTCGGTTTTGTTGTGTACCTTACGCTTGTATATAGCTAGACGATACGCGCATGCGCGTTGTGTCATACCCCTGCCACGTTCACTGTCGAATTTCGTTACACTGTGCGCGCGCAACTTCCGTTGCACACTAAACTTTTACCCTCAACGAGCCAAAAGAAGTACAATTACAAAAAATAACTGAGTTTCGCCAGTCTCGTCTCGTGTAGCATTCGCGATGCTTCGGCTCCGACACAAGTGTCGTTCATGTCGGCTGCCTGCGACTTCGCCAGGCAGCATCGCGACAGGTTTCGTGTCGCAGGTATAAAAGGTTCCATAAGGCACGACGCATCTTGTCAAATCGCGACACGCATTTTACGCTTATGACGACGGCATTTTCGGAACACGACGACAAACGACGCATGGCGGAACACAGATGTGGCGCTTGTGTATCTAGAGATGGTCTGTTGGCTGATTTTTCTCACTTTTTGAATCAAACTTTAGACAATCACCTCATGTATGACACGTTTGGTTGTTTGCTAAATATACCACATGCGAAAAACGTTCTACACTTCCATTAACATACAAGTACCTTATTTTTTTTGTTAATTTGAGCTTTTAATTACATTGTTATCTATAATTAGGGGCAGTGATATTTCGCGAAAAGATTTCGAGACAAGATACAGTCCAAAGCACTGTAGGGTCGTCCAGCTTCTTTGATTGGCTAAAAAATGTTCTGGCCCGTGTTAACAGTTTGCGCAGGAATCACGAAGGTTCAGTGTCGGAGTTACTTAGTCCCGAGTGGCTTGTCAAAGACGGACACGGCACCAGCAGCCAATGGAAGTATAACAACAGCTGAGGTGTGTATATAGTATTGAAGTCTACTGTGTGCTCAGATTTTTACGCGAAAAGTCACTGGCCCTATCTATAATTGACAATATTTGGTTTGTAATTAATATGAACAAAACAGGGAAGAAATATGTGTGTAAGTAATGCCTTTTAAGAAACAGATATTATGAAAACTATTATTACACTGAGTGCACAGTAATTCGGTGCGTTGTCCCTTTTGTGTAATTGCCTAGATTTTGTTAACCTTTGTTTGTATGAGGGGAAGAAATATCCCGGAAGCAGAAACTTAGTAGGGCTTCAGAAAAGTTGGAAGTAACCATGAGCGGACTATATAAAAGAGCCCAGAATCCCTTTATACACACATTATTTGCTTAGGAAGTAAATCGATGTCGCAGAGAAGATAGGTACACCGACACGAAATGTTGAAGCGGCTTCTTTGATCTTGGCTTACCCATCCTCTGGTTGGGCGCGCGAGACTCTGAGAACCAACCTCGTGTGTGATTGGCTTCGCGTGCTGCGAGATGTTCCCTATTGGCTGGGCCGCCGGATGGTAAGTAGATTACCAGGCGCCGATTGGCGAACGGTGTTCCGTCAAGTTGCTGGCCACTGGCGTAAATTTGGTGGTGGGAGTTGGCGGTATAAGTGGCCGTTCCACCTCCGAATTCTGAAATGCTCTGCGTCGATGATATGATAAAGAGTCCAGGTGATAACTCAGGTACCCCACTCCTGCACCATGGGCGATCGGCAAAACTGTTAGATATCGGACTTGTACTAGCATAAACAACTAAGCTTTAATTGGTGGGACCGCCGTGGTGAAGTGGTCAGACTGCTCTACTCCCACCAAGGCGAACCGGCTTTAATTCCCGGCGGGGTCGCTCCCGGATTTTTGTACGTGGGGAAACGTGTTGGTACGGTGCCACTGGTCGGTGGGTTTCCTCGGGGATCTCCCACTTTTCTCTCGCCCCTTTCATTCCAGCACTGCTCCATCCTCACCTCGAGCCGCCCACATCTCTGCACTCCACTGCAGCTTCTNTCTCGCCCCTTTCATTCCAGCACTGCTCCATCCTCACCTCGAGCCGCCCACATCTCTGCACTCCACTGCAGCTTCTGCTAGTAACGTGAAGCACATACATAGACTTAAATTGGTCCCGAAATATGACAAGACCCATATCGTTTACAGCGCGGTTCCGAATAAAAATTGCACTTGTTACGTAAAACAGAATTTCATTCATATGCACCTTAAAATGTTAAACGATGTGGTTCAGATCGAATGGAAGTCAAAATTAGCAACACTAATGATTTACATGTAATAATTCTATATCAGCGTTAGGTTTTACAGTTGTCATAAGATCATTTCCGAATCTTACTTATTATGTAAACAGTTAGATTTCTATATAAAATGCTTTATCAAATATTAACAGTGTACAATCCTAATAAGCACTCTTCTGTTTTCGAGNAGTTAGATTTCTATATAAAATGCTTTATCAAATATTAACAGTGTACAATCCTAATAAGCACTCTTCTGTTTTCGAGGAAAAAAAAAATTCACATCTCTCGTAATTTATACCTTGAAAAAAACCAAAACGTCGAACAAACTAAAAGTATTTCATAATTGTTTACTGGCACTGTAAAATGTCGATAACATCCTTGAATACTGGTACGCACCTACTAATATCGTTTAGCACAACAAAGCAATAGTATATATCTTGTCAGGCGTATGCTAAAATTTTACTGATAATGCAATAAAACACGTCTGAATAGTATCTTGTTCAAGATTAAAAACCAAACTGTTAATGCTAAGAATACAAATTAAAGAAAAATATTGTTTATTTGGTACAAAATAATCTAAAGACGTTTGTATAATGGTAATCGCTCACAAGTTTGTTTGCGTGATTCGTAACATAGCTTTAGGACTTTCAATTTTAATTCCACGACGTTCGCAAAAAAAAGTAAAAGCATGGCTTTCAATTTACTGAAAATTAAATTATCTGGTTTGAATGGATTTGAAAGCTATTCTATTTGAACTGAGTTGAAAAGCGAGAGCACAAGTGCTACCTCAAAAGAGGCATGGTTCAATGGACACATGCAGAACTCGTGGAGCGAGGTGCGTGGAGAGATTTGGTCGGCCCTTAACATTGAGCTCTAGAGAGCCGATGAGGGTGAAACAAGGTGAGGAGGGAGCGGCGCCGTAATGAAAGGGCGGGGAAACGGGAGATCCCCGAAAAACCCGACGACCAGCGGTATCTTCCGGGCACGATTCCCACATGCGGAAATCCTGGAACGACCCCGCCGGGAATCGAACGCGGTTCGGCTTGGTAGGAGGCGAGTAGTCTAACCACTAGACCACCGTGGTCCCTTAAAAACGTGGAGATACTTTAAAAATTATTTTATATGAGTGTTGTAAACATACAATACTTCGCTTGTAGTACAACAAATAAAATATCTTTTGTTATTAGTTTGCAAGTAAGTCCTTGTAAAATGTAAAAAAAAAAAAAAATATATACTGTGCCGTTAATACGGAACTTTTCGCAGGGCGTAGCAGCCAATCAGACACAAGAGCCGTTTACAGAGTATCGCGCATCCAATCAGAGAATGTGTACGCCCACGCCAAATGAAAGGCTGTGCCGTTTCGTCTCTGTGTGTTAACATACCCTTGTGTCATCGCTTCGCTGGTGTACACAACTGCAGCTGGCGATGCATGCGGCAGTTTCGCTACAGCTCAGGCCCCTTCCAGGATGAGCAGTCGGCAGTCTTGGAGTCGAGGATTGGTGAAATATTAGAAAAGATCAAGTAGACAGATTTTGTCTTCTGCGCATGTACCCAGCATTGACTGCGCATGTACCCGGCATTGACTGCGCATGCACCCGGCATTGACTGCGCATGTACCCGGCATTGACTGTGCATGTACCCGGCATTGACTGCGCATGCACCCGGCATTGACTGCGCATGCACCCAGCATTGACTGCGCATGCACCCAGCATTGACTGCGCTTGCACCCAGCATTGACTGCGCACGTACCACCATTTATCTGCGCATGCACTCGGCATTGACTGCGCACGTACTCGGCATTGACTGCTCATGCACCCAGCATTTATTTTCGGACGTACCCACCATTGATCTGCCCCACACCAATTTAACTGTCAAAGTAATGTGGTCAATACTGATGGACGTGTTTCTTTTATACCTTAATTTTTTAAAGACAACCACTTATATGTGAATAAGATTTATTTATTTTAATTTAATTAAAATGCATTTCAAAATTGGTAAAAGGATGTATACAAACATCTCAAAGTACCTGTTTACTAAACAGTGTTCTAACTTGAAATCCTCCCCGCGCATTCTATGAAAGTCGTAATGGCAAAATATCTGTTCAATGTTGGGACACGGAGACTTTAATGTCTGCGCAACTAGCGTGAAAACTCAACCCCATATTTACTCTATGGGTGAACATGCTCTTGTACTGCCGACTGCTCGACTGCAAGTTGTTGCTAGCCAATCAGGACTCGTCGTGCTTGCAACGCCATTTTCCGAAATTTTTTCTCCAAAAATAAATAATACATTTATAATAAATCAGCAAAAAATATAATTTTATACTTATACTCCTAAACATATTTGTCGCATTTTACGCCTTTGCAAATATATAAAGATTAAATCACGATTAAATCACGTTGATATTTATAATTACGATAGCTAGGCGTATTTAAAAAATTAACACTATTAAAATACAGCCCGAGATATATAACTTATAAAAATTTTAATTTGCAGTCAAACACTTTTCGAGGTAAATAAAGTTTTAAGTACGTCAAAATATTTATACCATTTCTAATATTTCATTTTGGAAATCCTGATTATTTTTTAAGTATTTAAAAAAACTGATATTTCTATTTACACGAATATGTTGTCAACTGCTGATTGCAAAGAGTGCTTTGCCGACTGGGCACTGCACAACTGCCTACTGATCATCTAGAAAAAGGGGGGGGGGGTTTACTGAGGTTCTGTGCCCAGACGCACGCTGGTCATCCCGGCGACTGACGTAGAGGTAGCGGTCAGTGGGTCAAGCTGAGAGAACCACGGCTCTGTGCGTTGCTTGGAGGGGCTTGGGAGCGAAGGACAGCTGGAAATAGCCACCCGCAATGCGAAAACCGACGGCCGCCGGGCTGGAGTGCTCCTATGAACACTCGCTGACTCTCTGCTCGACTGCTCCAAGTGTCAACTCTTCCGGGCTCTTGTCCCTCTCTCAGATAATCAGGCGCCGTTAATGGACAACCGGGAACCTTTGCGAACCAACCTTTGCAAAATGTCACTTACCCCTCACCTGCGTATATTTTGACTGGAACGCTGACTGGCATGAACCCAGTAAAGTTGGGGTCGTGGTGGTGCAGTGGCTAGGCTACTTGCCTCCCACAAAGGCGAACCGGGTTCGATTCCCGGACGGGGCCGCTCCCAGATTCTCGCATGTGGGAATCGTGTCGGATGATGCCGTTAATCGGCGGGTTTTCTCGGGAATCTCCCGTTTCTCCCCCGCCGTACAATTCCGGCGATGCTCCATACCCACCTAACTTAACCCTCTTCGGCTCTCAAGACCTCTATGTTAAGAGCTGCCCAAATATCTTCACTGACTCACCCAGTAAAGTAGGTATGGTAATGACGGAGGGATTTTTGTTTCATGTCTTAGCGTTGAATTAAAAGTGGTAGGTAAACATTGGTGAATATTGAAATTATTAATTTTTTGTAACTTAGAAAAGCGAGTCAAATGTTTACTTTTCTTATAATGTCACATTTTAACTTAACCGACCCATGAATTAAAAGTTCAGGCCCGTGGAAATGCGTATACTTATTACATATGTTAGAAGAATGCTGGTTTGAGAAGCGCCTGGCGTCTGCCAGGTGGCGACGAGGATAGAAACATCACTCCCCGTGCCCTGTCCACAGCTCGGCAGGCAGCATGGGCGCCAGATAACACCTGTTAGAACACTGCATCCCGGAGCCCGCGACACCTCCGTCCCAGCCTATAAGGAACTATTCGCTGTAAACAGCAGCCAGTCAGACACAAGACCCACTCCCAGACCTCGTGCCGCTAATCAGAAAATGGGTATGCCCACAATTAAAGGTACAACCATGCAATTTAATCAGCTGTGTAATTATCTATTCTGTGACACATGCTAATTGTTAAACATGTAAGTTGTTCACCATAAGGTACACTGAAGAGCCAAAAAAACTGGTATACGCGTGCGTATGCAAATAACAGAGGTATGTAACCAATCAGAGTAACGCGATGCGGTCGGCAGCTAGATCGGTTACTGCTGCTACAATTGCAGGTTATCAAGATTTTATTGAGTTGAACGTGGTGTTATAGTCGGCGCACGAGAGATGGGACATAGCATCTCCGAGGTAGCGATAANTACTGCTGCTACAATTGCAGGTTATCAAGATTTTATTGAGTTGAACGTGGTGTTATAGTCGGCGCACGAGAGATGGGACATAGCATCTCCGAAGTAGCGATAAAATTTGGATTTTCGCGTACGACCATTTCACGAGTGTACCGTGAATATCGGGAATCCGGTAAAACATCAAAACTTCGACATCGCTGCGGCCGGAAAAAGATCGTGAAAGAACGGGACGAACAACGACTGACGAGAATCACTAAACGCGACAGACGTGCAAGCCTTTCTCAAATTGGCGCAGATTGGATTTGTGGTTTGTTTGTTTGTTTTAATAGTTGTTTATTTACAAATTTGACCCTTTACAAGATTGAATTTGTGGACTGCCCTGCAGGATTCATGGTGTGAATTGCCTCCTGCATACCTTCAGACATTAGTTGAGTCCATGCCACGTCGTCTTGCAGCACTTCTGTGGGCTCGGAGGGGGTTGGGGGAGATAGACCCTACACGATATTGGGCAGGTGTACCAGTTTTTTTGGCTCCTCAGTGTATGTTATTGAGACTTGATTTGTTTCCAAAAAGACGTCGGTGTGACGAGCACTGGACGGCATGAACAACCGGGCAGGAAGGCGTATCGCCGTGTGCGAGGTTGCGACGAGGATAGACACATGACTCCCCGTGTCGTGTCCATGGCTCGGCAGGCAGCGCAAACAGCCAGATAACACCTGATAGCACACTTAATCCTGGCGGGCGCGACACCTCCCTCCAGGTCGACACGAAGAGGAGGCGAAACCTGCCTCACCTGCTGGGAACCTGCGCGTTGGCAGCAGGTCGTGTGGCCGCGATGCACGATCAGGGGCATCTTCATTATCGCCGTCTCCTGCTGTCTTTACGTCTGTCCGGCGGTAATTTCTCGCCCGGGTGGTTACCCTCACTCCCTTCCTTCCCGCCTTTCCTAACACACGCCGTTAAAGTTGTTCGAGAACATAAACTTTCATGTCGATATTTTATGACAAAAATTTAGTCTTAGCTTTGATATATCCATAAAATAAATGTACAACTGGAAATAGTTATGATAATTAAATTTATACATGCATGCTGAATATCGATGTTAAAGTATATGTGTATTTATATAACATATATGTAACTGGGAATCTTGTTATAATTTATACCATGAGTAATAATAGTTTCTCACATCAGAATTCGCAAAAATATCATCGACTCACTCGCTCTTGAATCACACGTGGATCGATAGTATTTGCAAAAGCACCATACCATTAAAAAAAACTAAATTCCGTTGAACCGATTAATTAAAAAATATTAACCTCATATAATATCGATACCAACATCGATGACATATCGGTGTCATTGATGATATTGCTAATACCAAGAGCATCGATGTGATATTCAAATGATTCTTCGAGGGGATATTTTTCTGAACATATGTTATTTCACAGCCTTGCTGCATGTCTGTCCTTTCTCAATTTTTATCTTGTCCTGGTATTTCTGCGACTACCTACAAAAAAACTTTACGTTGGTGTTAAGTCCAAAATAAAAGTGCATTCAGTCATGATAACATGAACATTGTCCATTATATTGTATATCAGTTATGACAATAATATAAATTATTAGAGACCCAAATATTTAGCTTTATAATTCAATACCAAGGTAAATGGCATACGAGATATCTTACTTACATGCAGGCCATTGTACCTCCGCTCATCCAACATGCCCTGCGGGACTCAGAGGGTAAAGTGAGGTGAGTTTAGATCTTCGACGGAATGTAAGGGTGGGGGAAATGGGAGATCCCCATGTAAACCCGCCGACAAGCGGCATCGTCCTGAACGATTCCGACGTGTGATAATCCGGTAGCGACCCCGCCGGCAATCGAACCCCAGTTCGCCTTGGTGGGGGTCGAGTAGTCTGACCACCACACCACCGTGGCCCCACTGCTAGACTTTGGGAAGGGCCTTGGGTCTAGTTGGGTACTGTGTCCTGCGAAAAGTTCCCTATTGGCTGAGTCGCCGGCTGGCGAGTAAGTTACCAGATGCTGACTGGCGAAGAGCGACCCTTCATGTTGCTTGCTGGTGGCGTGTGCAGATGTACTTCGTGAAACAAGGGGCTATCTCACCTCTGTTTATTAAGTACTCTGTGATAACGTCATGCATGTTGATTTTTCCACTCATATCGATAATATTGCTCATGTCGAGGATATCCAAACGTCGGTGTAATAATATTTATAAAACCTTATTTATCTTTATATCTTATGTATAATATTTAAAACTTACCAAACACGTTCATAACAGCGTTTTTCCAAAAAAGACATATTGCTAACAGCTTCCTCTACTCTTCAAGAAAAAAGTGAAAACTGTTAAAAATAAATTATATTTCACTCGTTACCGCCTATAAATCAAAAGCAGTGTTTTTAATTTCGCATGTTTATGTGAAGATATTTGGGCAGCTCTTGACAATTAACGAGATCTTGAGAGCCGGTGACGTTAATTGTGGAGCAGCGTCGCAATGCAAGGGCGGGTGAAATGAGAGATCCCCGAGAAAACCCACCGACCAGAGGCATCGTCCGGCACGATTCCCAAAGAATTAGAGCTTAAGAATATATTCTAACCAAAGTTATTAATTCTTTATTTATAACAGCGTAGGACAAAATTTATTTAAACTGAGTTTATAACGTCACTTTGAAATGAGATGAAATTCAAACCAGAGAGTGTGTCAAGCTGTGCTGCGTACAGATAAGCCTATACCAGAAGGAGAAATGAAGACCACAATAGACTGACAGTATCATGAAATTTGTTTGGGAAACCTTACTTGTATTTAATCAATCAATTATTTTACTAGACCCATTACCGGACTGCAGAGAATCCGCAGTTACAAGTGAACTACTACTAAAAAAAAGGAACACCGTACTTTTTTTTCTGAAAAATTGTCATTATAAGGATTTGCGGGTATTGCGTTTACGAATAAAAATACTTTCAATAATTAATTTTCTTTCAAGAATTTGATTAACTCAACTGAAAGCGAAAAGGGGAAGAAATACTGTTCAGATATTGTTTTTACTATAAGTATGAAAGGGATATAAACTAGCAGATTACTGCCGTGATCTAACTGCACGTCTAAAAGTTGCCTCTTCCGTACAAATAGATTGCTGTGTCGGCGTGTGGATCGTACATACACGCACTGACATCTTTAACGTTATGAGGTAGCAGTATGTAAATGTAACAGTTGGCGGTGCCACAGTATTACGCCTTGGAAGTGCCCAGACATGTATGAGTTGTGCTTTGACGCAGAGTGAGTGTGCGCTGGTCATGGCATTGCATCGCAGCCCTTCTTGGACTGCACGTACCCTCACGAAGATGGGATGTTCCAGCAGGATAACGCGCCGAGTCATCGGTCCTAGCGGTCCGGGGTTTGGTTCGAGGAGCGTTCTGGAGAGTTTCAACGACTCTGGTGGCGTCCTCNGCAGCGCAAACAGCCAGATAACACCTGATAGCACACTTAATCCTGGCGGGCGCGACACCTCCCTCCAGGTCGACACGAAGAGGAGGCGAAACCTGCCTCACCTGCTGGGAACCTGCGCGTTGGCAGCAGGTCGTGTGGCCGCGATGCACGATCAGGGGCATCTTCATTATCGCCGTCTCCTGCTGTCTTTACGTCTGTCCGGCGGTAATTTCTCGCCCGGGTGGTTACCCTCACTCCCTTCCTTCCCGCCTTTCCTAACACACGCCGTTAAAGTTGTTCGAGAACATAAACTTTCATGTCGATATTTTATGACAAAAATTTAGTCTTAGCTTTGATATATCCATAAAATAAATGTACAACTGGAAATAGTTATGATAATTAAATTTATACATGCATGCTGAATATCGATGTTAAAGTATATGTGTATTTATATAACATATATGTAACTGGGAATCTTGTTATAATTTATACCATGAGTAATAATAGTTTCTCACATCAGAATTCGCAAAAATATCATCGACTCACTCGCTCTTGAATCACACGTGGATCGATAGTATTTGCAAAAGCACCATACCATTAAAAAAAACTAAATTCCGTTGAACCGATTAATTAAAAAATATTAACCTCATATAATATCGATACCAACATCGATGACATATCGGTGTCATTGATGATATTGCTAATACCAAGAGCATCGATGTGATATTCAAATGATTCTTCGAGGGGATATTTTTCTGAACATATGTTATTTCACAGCCTTGCTGCATGTCTGTCCTTTCTCAATTTTTATCTTGTCCTGGTATTTCTGCGACTACCTACAAAAAAACTTTACGTTGGTNTGCATGTCTGTCCTTTCTCAATTTTTATCTTGTCCTGGTATTTCTGCGACTACCTACAAAAAAACTTTACGTTGGTTTAAGTCCAAAATAAAAGTGCATTCAGTCATGATAACATGAACATTGTCCATTATATTGTATATCAGTTATGACAATAATATAAATTATTAGAGACCCAAATATTTTGCTTTATAATTCAATACCAAGGTAAATGGCATACGAGATATCTTACTTACATGCAGGCCATTGTACCTCCGCTCATCCAACATGCCCTGCGGGACTCAGAGGGTAAAGTGAGGTGAGTTTAGATCTTCGACGGAATGTAAGGGTGGGGGAAATGGGAGATCCCCATGTAAACCCGCCGACAAGCGGCATCGTCCGGAACGATTCCGACGTGTGATAATCCGGTAGCGACCCCGCCGGCAATCGAACCCCAGTTCGCCTTGGTGGGGGTCGAGTAGTCTGACCACCACACCACCGTGGCCCCACTGCTAGACTTTGGGAAGGGCCTTGGGTCTAGTTGGGTACTGTGTCCTGCGAAAAGTTCCCTATTAGCTGAGCCGCCGGCTGGCGAGTAAGTTACCAGATGCTGACTGACGAAGAGCGACCCTTCATGTTGCTTGCTGGTGGCGTGTGCAGATGTACTTCGTGGAACAAGGGGCTATCTCACCTCTGTTTATTAAGTACTCTGTGATAATGTCATGCATGTTGATTTTTCCACTCATATCGATAATATTGCTCATGTCGAGGATATCCAAACGTCGGTGTAATAGTATTTATAAAACCTTATTTATCTTTATATCTTATGTATAATATTTAAAACTTACCAAACACGTTCATAACAGCGTTTTTCCAAAAAAAACATATTGCTAACAGCTTCCTCTACTCTTCAAGAAAAAAGTGAAAACTGTTAAAAATAAATTATATTTCACTCGTTACCGCCTATAAATCAAAAGCAGTGTTTTTAATTTCGCATGTTTATGTGAAGATATTTGGGCATCTCTTGACAATTAACGAGATCTTGAGAGCCGATGACGTTAATTGTGGAGCAGCGTCGCAATGCAAGGGCGGGTGAAATGAGAGATCCCCGAGAAAACCCACCGACCAGAGGCATCGTCCGGCACGATTCCCAAAGAATTAGAGCTTAAGAATATATTCTAACCAAAGTTATTAATTCTTTATTTATAACAGCGTAGGACAAAATTTATTTAAACTGAGTTTATAACGTCACTTTGAAATGAGATGAAATTCAAACCAGAGAGTGTGTCAAGCTGTGCTGCGTACAGATAAGCCTATACCAGAAGGAGAAATGAAGACCACAATAGACTGACAGTATCATGAAATTTGTTTGGGAAACCTTACTTGTATTTAATCAATCAATTATTTTACTATACCCATTACCGGACTGCAGAGAATCCGCAGTTACAAGTGAACTACTACTAAAAAAAGGAACACCGTATTTTTTTTCTGAAAAATTGTCATTATAAGGATTTGCGGGTATTGCGTTTACGAATAAAAATACTTTCAATAATTAATTTTCATTCAAGAATTTGATTAACTCAACTGAAAGCGAAAGGGGGAAGAAATACTCTTCCGATATTGATTTTAATCGACGTATAAAAGGGATATAAACTAGCAGATTACTGCCGTGATCTAACTGCACGTCTAAAAGTTGCCTCTTCCGTACAAATAGATTGCTGTGTCGGCGTGTGGGTCATAAATACACGCACCGACATTCTAAACGTTATGAGGTAGCAGTATGTAAAGTTAACAGTTGGTGGTGCCACAGTATTACGTCTTTNGGTCATAAATACACGCACCGACATTCTAAACGTTATGAGGTAGCAGTATGTAAAGTTAACAGTTGGTGGTGCCACAGTATTACGTCTTTGAAGTGCCCAGACATAAATGAGTTGTGCTCTGACGCAGAGTGTTTGCGCTGGTCATGGAATTGCACTGCAGCCCTTCGTGGACCGCACGTACCTTCACGAAGATGGGATGTTCCAGCAGGATAACGCGCCGAGTCATCGGTCCTAGCGGTCCGGGTTTGGTTCGAGGAGCGTTCCGGAGAGTTTCAACGACTCTGGTGGCGTCCTCGTTTTGTGTGATACCAACTCCATCGAGCACTTGTGCGACATGGTGGGAGGTCCATTCGCACACGAGATCCTGCACATACACACAGACTACATGTGCCGACATATCTCCACAGGTGTTTCGTCCACTTGTGTAATCAATTCCACGACGAGTTGCTGCACTTATCGGGCTCTAGAAAAGGGGGGGGGGTCTACACTATACTAGACCTGTATGCCATGACTTTTGGCATGCCAGTGTTTATGTGTGTGTGTGAAATGAAGACTTAGGTTTGCATTTGCCTTTTCTCTTGGCAGCGCAATGTCCTCTCCCCGGTTACTTGGCAAGCCGCACGACGGTGCCACGGGATAACAGGAGCAATGTCAGAGCTATCTCTTGCTGGACCAGGAACCTTTTAAAAAAAAACGCAGAGAAAATCACCCACGGCTTCTATCATTCCGTAAGTTCTCTTTGTATGGAGTGGCGAAACGAAGCCGTGCCGTGTTTAACATCTTGCAAAGATTTTCTGCGAGACGTAAGTGATTTCAAAAATTAGCGCAAAGAACCTGCTGTAGGATCGCCATAACTGAACTTTTCTTCTCTGGAAATGTTCCTTAGCAACCATGGTGCATCGACGCCATTCCTGGTGCTAGGGCAGTGGTTTACAATGGAGCCCTGCAATCTTCTGTAAAACACGACAACTCATCACAAATTACTTCACGCACTACTTGCATTGCCAGAAAAGTACAGTTTAGAAGAATGCACATCCATTTCAACAGCGAATGTTACTATCTTCATATCTAAAATAAATGTTCATAACATGAATTATTAATTTTTTTTTAACGTTAATAAAACCATTTTCTTACATAAGACCATGATTGTTATTATGATTTCTGTACTTGACGAAGGTTTTCTTGCAAAATGTTCTTTGTAAAGTATCCAGAACTGAAATACGCTTAAATTTAGCGTAACGCCAGACTAAATTTCTTTAAACAAATTAATCATCCAATTTTAGCAATTTTCTTTTACTGTTAAAAAATGTGTGCATGGTTCAATCGTGAGCAAATACTGCAAATCGTACTTTCCTAACTGTTCCAGTAGCGCATGTACTACGTTGTGATAAGTTTTGCATGTTGTGCATTCTAGTGCGTTGCTCCATTAGAACCCACCGCACTTAAATCTTAAGACACGTCGATTAACGCCGAGGAAATAATCCCTACAGTGAGGATATTTCCGAAGTCGAGTATCGCGTGGCTACGTACTTGGGTCCATGTCTAAAGCAGAGGTAGACTGATTTNGTGAGGATATTTCCGAAGTCGAGTATCGCGTGGCTACGTACTTGGGTCCATGTCTAAAGCAGAGGTAGACTGATTTCCGTCTTCTGCGCAACTCTTCAACATTACGGTATTTTTTTCGTGCGACATCGCAATGCTTCATAGGGACCATATGTGACCTTGAGGCGTTAAAATTTTTTACAAGTTTCCGTCAAGGCTCACGCCTAACTGGCGTTCGAACTGCGTTGCAGAGTGTTTGAGTGACTGAAGAGATTTGGGCGGCTCTTAACATAGATTTCGTGAGAGCCGATGAGAGTGACGTGAGGCGAGTATGGAGCAGCGCCGGAATGAAAGGACGTGGGAAGGGGAACGGGAGATTCTCGAGAAAACCCGCCTACCAGCGGCATCGTCCGGCACGATTCTCATATGCGAAAATCCGCGAGCGACCCCGCCAGGAATCTAAGACCANGCCTACCAGCGGCATCGTCCGGCACGATTCTCATATGCGAAAATCCGCGAGCGACCCCGCCAGGAATCTAAGACCAAGGGGAGGGGGGAGGCGAGTAGTCGAACCAGTACATCATAATGGCCCTGCAGAGTGTCGCTTTCCAACGAAACTATNAGGGGAGGGGGGAGGCGAGTAGTCGAACCAGTACATCATAATGGCCCTGCAGAGTGTCGCTTTCCAACGAAACTATTAAACATGCGTCCAATGTTTGGTTCTGCGAAAAGAACACACACTTCATAAGAGGGCTGTTGAATGCTTTCAAGATGCCATACTTTTTAGGAACACCATTTCAGAGTACTTCAAACGGTCTTTTGAAAGCGCTGTAGTAAAAATATACGCATCAGGTACACAGAAAACTACTCAAGGGCCCTGCACTCAATATTCCTGCCGACTTTCCACCAATAAAATGAGAGGGTCTCTGCTGAAAGCCTCGTAGGTGCACGCAGTTGACGAGAACCCGCGGCACGTCACAGTTCAGAGCCTTGCGCGTAGCGGCGATGTCACGCTGATGCGCGCGGCAGTGTCGCCATTATCGCTCCCGCGCTTCTCGGCCTCGAACGCGGGGGAAGATCTCCCGGGCGTGCAAGAGCCGCAAGTACTTTGTGACCCCGCCGTGGCAGGCACTGGCGTAAACAACAAGAGTGCAAGAGCAAACGGACCGCCCAGGCCGGAGCGTGTATACAGGCAGGATGTTGCAAGGTAGCCAACAGGCGAGATCACGCCGTGATAAAGCTCCCTGAGTACGCCCGAGGTGTGGGCGCGACCCGGGGAGGGGTTCGCGTGCCTGGGGGCTGTTTGCCAGCTGAGGTACGTGTACCTGTGTGTGTGTGTTAGCTGGGCGTGGAGCAGCACGCGCGTATCAGTGACCACTACGTGCGGGTCTGCTGCCGGGAGTGGTGGGTCACACGACGTCGCCCCTGGACCACGATGACCAGGCCACCGCCCGCTCACCGACGGCTGGGCGGGGCCATGGGTGCAGTTCAGTCGAGAGGGTTGGGTCGACGCTCAAGCGTTCCGCCTGTGCCTGCCGCTTGAACTGCTGCGTTACACGGTGTTTGAAGTCCTGGTTCTTTTACGAAACTATTTAACGTGCTCCCAGAATTTTTTTTTTCCCTACGAAAAGACATTATATCTCAGACGAGGAAGGAGTAGTACTTTCAAATTACCACGCATGCTGTAAATATTATTTTGGAGTGCACCAATATAGTTAAAAATGACTTTTACAGACTGCCGTATCTTAAAACATACTAGCCGGACACAGGTAAATCTACGATAAGAGCCTGTATTGAACATTACTACAGATTTTTTCACCAATAAGATTATAGGTACACCCGCTGACACTCTTATAAGTACACGCAGCACTACGAGAACACTGCACGCCAGTTCAGAGCCCTGCGCGTAGCGGCGATGGCAGCTGGGAGCAATAAGGGCGACACTGCCACGCGCATCAANACTCTTGTAGCGCGTGCCAGTGTAACCCTTATAGCTCCCGCACTTCTTGGCCAAAAATAAAAGGAGAAAATCGATGCAGGCAGGCGGAGTTTTTTTCCGCGTTTGAGGCCGAGAAGCCTGGGAGCAATAAGGGCGACACTGCCACGCGCATCAAGTGCGCCATCGCCGCTAAGCGCAAGTCAACTGGCGCGCAGTGTTCTCGTCGTGCTGCGTCTATCTATGGGACTTTACGCAGTGTCATTATGGTTTCATTAGTGGCAAATCTGTAGCAAAGTTCAATACAGGCTCTTATCGTTATTCCGCTCGCGCCAGAGTAGCGTGTTTTAACCCTTTTAAGCATGGTAGTGTATACATTGGACGTTGCACAGGATGTGTATTTAAAAATTTTTTTTTACTGTATAAGGCACAAAACGGTATCCAATAATGGCTGTCCATCACATTTGGGGTACGTGGGAGGGGCATTATTTTCCAGTAGCATAAACTGTTGTTACCAATAAAATTAAACACAAAACTTCATTTTTCTCTTGCTCCAGTATATGACAGCATCACAAAGGCTCTAGTACAGTTCCAAGCAAACATTTTGTTAGCTGTAAGCCCTAAAATTAATTTCATATATCCTTGAAAGAGATAAGATGCGTCAGTCTGATAAAGCAGTTTTTAACTATGTTGGAGGACTCCAATTCCTTCCGTGCCTTTAGTATATTTTATTTTCGAAGGTCGACACATTGTGAAAACGTAGTTTAGCTTTGTCATAAAACGTCTATTCCAAACACGCTGCAGCACAGTCTAGGTGACAGGTAGACAGCTGGTTTAAGGTGGCCGCCAGGTTGAAGGAACGTTGCACGGCTGAGGCCTAAAAGTGTGGGTGGGAGCGCTAAGGGTGACCGCGACATGCGCATCAACTCTCTCATCGCCTCTACGCGCAAAGCACTGAACTGTCGTGCAGACTTGCCGTCGATAACGTACCTCTATGAGACTTGCCGCGGAGACCCTACCATTTTATGAGATAATAATAAAAATTAAGGTTGAATGCACGTACCTATTAATTTTTAAAATTTTTTTCATACCTAAAAATGACCGTGAAAACACCCGTTTGAATAATTTTCACTATCACAAAAACACGCTTTAGAGAGGAAAAGAGGAACTGAAAAAGTATTTGGACGCGTAACGTTTCTTAAATGCTGTTAGTAATCTGTCTCACTCAGACTTGTTGTATAGTTTTTTAATAAAACGTTTTATGCTGGAGCTCTGCACCCCGTTCGGCGGACTACCCAGGCGGCGACATTGAGATAGAAGAATTATGGTTGTACAACATTAAATAGTAGTATACACACTATCAAAATTCTCATAAAGATACGATTTCGTGCAAATGAAAGAAACATTAACATATCTCGTATCAGTGTAAAATATTTCGCTAGACTTTACATACTTAAATATATTTATTAACAAGTATTTTTTTAAATTAAAATATAAGCGTATTTCCATTCTGGGTGCTTTAGAAAGCACATTTTAAAACATTTTCATGTCGTCTGTTAATTTATTTATAAGAAATGATTATTAAGCATCCTGTACTCACTTTAACTGACGTTGATAGAGCTTCGCGTTTGGGTGCGAATGGTCCTGGTTCGAAACTCGGCCGCAATGCACGCGAATGTCATGCAGAGCTACGGGAAGCATTGGGCAATCGCGCTATACCCTATCGTACAGTGGCAAGGTGGGTAGAGGCATCCAAACAGGGAAGAGAGTCAACAGCCGACCCACCTCGCAGTGGACGTGCTGTGCCAGTTGACCACGACGTACGAGTGGCTGTGGTTCATCAGTGCCTAATGGACGACACTCGCTGGACTCTTATGGAGTTAACCCAGCATACAGGTATTCCTGCGTCGTCTGTGCGCAGAGTTCTACGGCGGGACTTGAATGTACGGAATATTTGTGTCAAGCGGATGCCACTTCGCTTAACGGAGGTAGATAAGTGGACCCGATATGAGACATGTATCAATCTGGAACTCTTTCACCATGAAGGTAATGGCATGCTGAACCGCATCCTTGCAATTGATTAAACACGGGCAGGAGCATACGAGCCCGAACTGAGGCGACAGTCCAATGAATGACGCCATCCTGCATCACCGCGGAGACACAAGGTACGAAAAAGCCCGTAACCCACAAAGCTGATGATCATTGTGGCATATGACAGTCTAGGTGTTTTAGTATGTCATCCAGTTCGTGAGGGCTGTACTGTAAATGCACAGTACTACCTGTCATTTCTGTGGCACCATCTTCGTGGCGCATTTCTAGAGAAACGTCCTGAACTGTTGGGCAACGCTATAGTCTTACATGACAACGCTAGACCTCGTACAGCAGGTAGCGCTACAAGGTGTTTACTACGTTGTGGATGGGAGATGTTGCCACACCCTCCCTATGCTCCCGATGTTAGTCCGTGTGACTATGATCTTCTTCCCAAGGTGAAGCGGCCATTGCGTGGTAAACGCTTTGCCAACAAACAAGACATCGTCACATCATTTCGACGAGAGGTACACTGTTAGAAAAAGTGTCCGTAAAATTACGGAAAGTACAGGTTACAAATTATCCAGACATTTTCCTGAAATTACGGACTCTTCGTTATTTTCAATAACGTCCTCTTCGTAAATTTTCACATAAATCTCCATGAATTCACGAAACTTGTCCATAAACTTGCAAGCCTGATTTTTAAAATCTGCATTTTATAAAAAGAGGTAACAAAAAACTTTTTACTTTCGTTATGCTGGTGTCTCACTGCGTATAAAAATTACTGTACAAATGTTTAAAAGTTTTCGTCCTTTAACGAGATTTGAACTCGGGGAAAGAAATCGGTAGTTAATCTCCTTATCCGCTCACCTACCACATTTCTACTTGTTAATGACTGGTAAATACGGGACATATGATGAATGATTTTCTTACATATCTCGGTCATGTAACAAAGCTTGCGAGTTAATTTTATTTCAGCTTTACAAACAGCTATAAGAAAAAGAGTTTTTTTCCATTATGTATTTCGCTGTGTAAAACAGAGAAATTGAACAAAGTTTGAATGTTTTGTGTGGATNAGCTATAAGAAAGAGTTTTTTTCCATTATGTATTTCGCTGTGTAAAACAGAGAAATTGAACAAAGTTTGAATGTTTTGTGTGGATATTGGGAGGACATTTGGATATTTTTTGCCCGTCTTTTGGATGTNATATTGGGAGGACATTTGGATATTTTTTGCCCGTCTTTTGGATGTAACTTTGTTATTCCTGGATGTCCCTGGATATCCAGAACGTCCGTGGGGACATCCATTAGATACCATTTGGATGTCTGTGTGCTATATGGGCACTCACCTACCACACCTTTATACGAAGTGCTGTATTTCGTAATTATGGATTTTACATGAAAGTGACGAACCCGCCTCTTTTGGTTTCAAGTCGTGTTAGAGCGCTGGCTATGTTGTTTTATTTGCGGTTTATGCAACGAGGTAAAGAATAAATAGTTTTATTTTCGTTGTGTGCGTGTTTCACTGTGTATAAAGAAATAATTGTCCTGTAGCGGAATTTGAAAAAAATAATCAAAGATTCGGCACTCCATGAGTGGTTCGCCTCTCACCTTCTACTATTTTACACGGAGTAGTATTCTGAAGACGGGATTTTACATGCTTCAGGTATAATCGGCATTGCTCGTGTCTCAAAGTCGAAGCCGTAAGAATACGAAGAGCTTCCGTATTTTATATTTACGGAGCTCATTTCCGTTGTTCGTCATTACGGAGTGCGTTTCCGTAAAATAACTCTACATTTCCGTACAATTTTCCGTAAATCTACAGAAATTTCTAAGAGTGCAACGCTCATTGACGGATCTCATACAGCCGATGGTATTTCCCGTCTGCCTCATCACAGGCAATGAACCGTGGACAACCTCGGAGACTACTTTGAAGGATGGTAAACAACTCGTACACGTACGATACGAACCAGTTCAAATGAATTCCTGCATCCATACCCCACGTGGTGTCACCTTTAAAACGTAACTATCAACTGTGTATCGTGCATTTCCTGTGCTGGATCATTTTCGGGAAATAAACAATAGTTGCACGACTTCTGAATCAGCCCTCGTATATGGAAACCGTCTACGTAATATGTGATACGTGCAGTTGCTCTAGTTTGAAACAGGTTCTCCGAAATCCGGCATATGAAATTATTTACTCGTATTACTAACAAACGTCCTTATTCTTCAAGTTTGTGATAAAAACATTTGCGAGTGCCTGATGTCAGTGACATTTCTTGTCGCCATAGTTAGGTTTTGACGACTGCAGGGTTGGAAACACTTATCGATGCTAATTGTAAACGTGTGTATTTTTGCTTTTGTCTCCAGGGCACGCTTCGGTTACACGTGGCGGAAGAACTCGCAAACTNAATTGTAAACGTGTGTATTTTTGCTTTTGTCTCCAGGGCACGCTTCGGTTACACGTGGCGGAAGAACTCGCAAACTATTTAACGTAATGCACCAGATAAATACATTATTACAGAATAAATGTCCAATTGAAGTGCCAGTCTTCAACACGATGGAAGCAGCGCAGAATTTTTCCGCGCTATGTTTATGTAAACGACGTAAGCGAAAGTAATTAAACATTAGTGTATCACATAACGTCAACGATATTTACATCTCTACCCACCTAACGATCGGCATATATTTGTAATATGAATGGAAAATTCTGTAGAAAAAAATTACTTTCAATGCAGTCGGTCAAACTTGAATGATACGCTAGTCCAAATTTGATTGCTACTGTAAGATTCATATATTCTCTTACCTTAAAATATTTCACACGACAATTTGCTAACACCCGTAATTTGACATTACTGATTAGCACGAAACTAGAATTTTCCCAAGTATAATCTGCGATATGGAAAATTATTTTCAGTGATGACCTGAAAATGAACAAGTTTTTGTTCCAGGTTGTTAAAATACATCGATCCCAAGTCTTGCTGTGGAACGAAGATTCCCTGTGATTTCAGCCCATTTGAAGTTCAACTCTTGGTTTCGCTACGTTTGTTTTGTAACTTGGTATTTCAGTAAACGGGTGTCCAAGCGTTATTGCTTGACATGAACGATTGAAACCCCGGAAATGATGTGAAACCTAGCCATTTCCTCCTTCTTCTTCCCTCCTTTCTTTCTTATGGTCGCAGCAGCTTCAAAGCTGCAAAGACAGTTCAGACGTGACATGTACGAGTGGGTCGCATGCAAATTGCAAACAGAAGACTTTTACCACTATCTCTTACTTGTCAGTAATAGCGACACACCAAACGAAGAGGACAACAGACGTACGATAGGAATCGAAATAAATAATGTAAATTATGAGAAAATATGATTATTTTTTTGTTTTTACATAAGTATGTGAATTTTCCTATGCGTGATGGGCTTGGTACTTTCCTAAATATACCTCGAACCACAAGCGTTTTACACTGGTTTTAACATTAAATTACGTTACTTTTTGATAAATTGAACTTTCACATATATAGTATCTATAAATTATAATATGTAATTTATAACTTATATGAATAAAAACAGAGAGAAAATAGGTGTGTTGGTAATGCCTAGTTAGAAATAGTTACTATGCAAAATATTATTACACTGAGTCCACACGAATGTGGTGCGTTGTCTTTTGGTGCAATTTCCTAGACTCGAAGTAAGCTTTGTTTGCACGAGGCGGAGGGATATCCTGGAAGCACGAACTTTAGCACGGCTTCAGAAAAGTTGGAAGTAACAGTGAATTGATTATAATATCAGAGCTGCGTGAGAATGGCCAACCCTGTACGGAGTAATGACCTACCGCGCTGGGGACAGATGGAAGTAGAGGAACGCCCATGGCCTTAGCCACTCTGGTGGTCGGGGGGGTTTATTACTTAGGGCAGTCGGTAACTGCGGTAGCTGTCTGGGAGCGTATCGTAAAAACAGTCTATGGCCTCTCCTCTCGCCAGACGGAAATAAAACCCGAGCAGGTGGCTGCTGGGTGAGGAGGAAGGGGGGTGTTGTTTAAGACCACCCTTGTCTGTACCTCACTGGAAGCCGCCCGTCAGTTGCTCCTCCCGAAATTACGCAGAGGTAGTGTTACTAGACGTCAAGCCAAAGAAACACACACGTCCTCTGTTCAAACAAGTTTTTTTTTTGCGCCCGACCGGAACTTTTTGTTGTGATCATATATGTCTGACTTTCTTTGAACCCTGACACATGTTAGTATTTTTCTGCTTATTATTATAATTTTATTATATTTTATGTGAAAAAAAGTTTATACCATTTTTGCAATATTGACTTGATTAAACTTATAAAGAAGTCTGTATGTTCTTTGACGAACCATGTAAATTATGTTAAAGATTTATTTTCTATTTCATATTTAATTTCATTTTCCATACTCTGTGTATTAAAATCTTAAGTTGTGTTGAACAACTGTAAGTATATAAGTTTGCTTTCCTGGTACTTAGATTTCCAATAATACTTTAACTGATGAAAGGGAAAGTATATTAAATCATTAATCAAAGTTTCGTATCTTATTTGCTTGAAATAATAATGCATTAATCAAACAATTTTTTTCACCGTTATTGAAATTAAACCATATGGGGAAACATATTAATGTATAGTTCACCAGTATAATTAATTTTCGATAGTACTGAAACTGCATTGTTCATCTTTAAATGCAATGCCCTCTTTTTCTGTAGTGAATGTCATTGACGTAACGCTAGATATTTAAGAACGTCCGATGACCAAGACAATATCTAAAAAAAACATTTGTCCAGTAAATTTTTCCCTGTAAAAAAATTTAATTTTATGTTAAAACTTTCACTAATTAAAAATAATTTTTACATATTCGTATTGGTTGTTAAAACACTGCGTAGGCACGTGGGTTGCATGTGTGATACAATTGCAATACATTTTTCTTCCCCCGCTTCGTTTTCTGAAAACATAGTGGACAACACAAAGCCGCAAGTATGCCGCCACTTGCCATGACTACTGTGAGATGAAAAAAGAAGATGAACCGTTTGTTACCTCCCCGCTCGCTGGCGCGTTGTGCATCTAAACCAAGGGAACAAAGACTGTTACCCACCCAGCTTTCCGCAACGTGCTCTAAAGCAACCAGGGCTTCACCTCTGCCATCGGCAGAGGTGAAGTCCTAAATTAACAGGACCAAAAATCGGCAAAGTTGCGCATCTGGCATCGGGAGAGGCACAGAAATAAAGACACTATAGACTATATGACAACCCAGAATGGTATGGGGCTCAGGATAGGAACACATCTAAAGATACCAGGACCAAATATAGGCTAAGTCAGTGGTCTGGAACTGGGAGAGGTACACACTTAAAAATACCAGGCCAAATTTTCAGCTCAGGCAGGCTTCGGGGATAGGGAGAAGCAGAGACCTAAAGGTACCAGGGCAAATGATATCATGGTTGGCATCTGGGGTTGGGGGAAGCATAGACCTAAAGACACCAGGACTAAGCACTGTCGCAGGCGGGCATCGGGCGAGGCACATACATTAAGACACCTGGATCAACTGCCATCCCAGGCAGTCATCTGGGATTGGGAGCAGCACAGAACTAAAGATACCAATACCAAACATCGGTCTGCACTGGTCTGTGGGATCATGAGATGCACAAACCTAAAGATACCAGGACTAAATGCAGGTCGTGGCGGGAGTCTGGGTTTGGGTGGGGCACACATTATAATTAGAGCCCCGAGTTTGCTTATTCATTTGGTGGCGAGGTTGACTTTAAACACTTGTTATTTTCTCCTGCTGTTGTGACTGGATGACAGTTTTATATACACGCCCAGTTTAACTGGGAGCCAGCAATAAGCAGGAAGTGGTAGTGTGAGTGAGCATTGAACAGTCCTGTACAAATTCCTCACTTGATGGCAGCAACCAATAAGCAAACGCCAGTGTCTCCAGTGTATAGAGGACTGTGTCGTCTAGCCTGCTGCCACATCAATCCGCGAAATACTCGGGGCTCTAGTTATAAGATACCAGGACGTAATGCCATCACAGGTGGGGTTCTAGGATCGGGAGAGGCACATATATAAAGATATGTGAAAACAATTCTGGCAAGGGCAGGCATTTGGAATCGGGAGATACGAAGACTTAGAGCTTCCAGGACCAAATGCCAGAATGGGCAGTGGTCTGATATTGCGAGAAGCATTCACTTAAAGATTTGAGGACCAAATGCTGGCATGGTTTGTGGTGTGCGAGCGGTGGAGTACCAGACCTAATAATAACGGTAAAACAACCGGCACAGGCCACATCTGGGATTGGGGAAACACAGGGCTAAAGAGATCAGATCCAAATGCAGTCATGGGTGGACATGTGAGATCAGGAGATGCAGAGATCTAAGGATACCAGGACCATATGCCAGAATGGGCGGGTTTCTGGAATCGGGAGAGGAACACACCTAAAATACCATAACCAAATTCCAGCATAGGCTGGCATCCGAGAGATACACGTAAGGTACCTTGACCAAACACCGGAAGGGGGTCTTGGTTCGGGAGAGGTGAACACCGAATGATACCAGGATCAAATGCCAGCACAGGCTGGGATATTGGATGATACTAGGACATAATGCCAGCAAAAGTGTGCGTCAGGTATCGGGAGAGGCAAGAACCTAAAAATACCAGGACCAAATGCCAGCCCATGCGAGCATGTAGAATCAGGTGAGTTACAGACCTGAATATTCCAGGATCAAACACTGGCATCGGCACGAGCAGGCATTTTAGATCGATAGAGACACGTAGCTAAAGATAGCGGGGCCAAATTCTGGCCCAGGTAGGCATATGGGTCCAGGAGAGGCACATATTTTAAAATATCAGGACCAAATTGGGAATGGGTGAGGTTCAGGGTTCGGGAGAGGAACACTCCTAAAGATACCAGGTCCAAACACCGACATGGCGGCGTCTGGGATCAAGAAAGGCACAGACCTATAGACACCAATACCAAATACTGGAATGGGTGTGTTATAGTTTCGGGAGAGGCACACGTAAAGATATCAGGACCAAATGCTGACATGAACTAGGTTTGGGATCGGGTGATGCACACGCCCAAATATACCAGGACCAAATGCCAGAATGAGCGGGGGTCTGGAATTGGGGGAGGCGCACACCTAAAACACCAGGACCAAACACCATCCCATGAGGGCATGTGGGATCGGTGGAGGCACAGGCGTAAAGACTCCAGGACCAAACTCCGTCCTGGTCTGCCGTCTGGGATCGGGAGAGGCACGGAGGGAAGAGAGGGTACAAACTCTGCTGGCTGTGATCTCTGCCGCACGTACATGTTGCTGAGGTCGACACACTGCTTGCACTTTACTAATATATGTTCATAACTTTATAGATTACTCTTGCTAGAGAATCCTAGGCATCTGGTTGTCTTTATAAAGGTGCGCTACCGGTGATTGTCCTCCTATCTGGAGAGCGGGGCAACCCTAAGCTGAAGGGTGAACATCTGCGGCGATGCTGAATGGCTGCCGCTGTTCTTGTCGGCGCGCGGCCGTGGCCGGCGTTGTTCCTGTCGGAGTCCGGATGACGGCTCGTGTAAGCCCTTCCTTTTCCCCCCGCCCCGGAGTGGTTAGCCTCGCCTCGCACGCACAATGAGGACTAATCACACCGCGCCCGCCATTGTCACCGCTCAACCCCGTCGGCATCGGCGCAGAGCGCCACGTTCGAGCGCTGGGGGTGACGGCACCTGTGCTGTGCGCGCCCAAGTCACAAGCTGCCTCACACAGCAGAGCTGAAACAACCACCTACGTCATGGAGCAGCGGTGGTGTAGCGGTTCGATTCCCGGCGGGGTTCGCCCCCCGCGTTTTCCGCGGGTGGGAATCGTGCCAGACGACGTCTTTGGTCAGCGGGTTTCCTCGGGGATCTCCCGTTTCGCCTGCCCTTGCATTCCGGCGCTACTCCATACTCACTTCACTTCCCCCTCATCGGCTCTCAAGGCCTCGATGTTAAGGAGTACGTGGGCCCGAGATTTTCTTTTCCGCGTTCGAGGCGCGGCGATAAGGGTGACAGTAACACGGTCGTCCAGCGCCCCATCGCCCCTAGGCGCAAGGCGCTGAACCTGCGTGCAGTGCTTATGTCGTTACTCTTACATCTGCAAGTTATATATGTATCAGTGGGGTTTTAATACACGGGGTGAAAGCCCATATATTTAACTATGACTGTACGGTTCTACTTTTATCCGAGAAACGACACAGGCAAACTCTAAAAGATCATTTTTTTTGCCATTTTCGCGATTTTTTCTCTTATAATAAGCTTAATATAAAAAAAACTTATATGTACAGATTTAGATTAACGTTTTTTTTTTATCTTTTTTGGTAAAAAGTCGTATATCCAGGGTGTCCATTTGCTGAGGTAAACGTAAACGCGCTAACATCGAATCTACAAGAAATATGCCCGCACTACTAACTGTTAGGGTTCGCCCAAATTTTTTCAACTTCACTCCAATCAGTGCCTAGTAAACTACTTACCAGCCGGCAGCCCAGTTTGTGTCATAGAATATATGAGTACACAGATACGAAATGGCGTTGCGGTTGCTTTGATGTGAGCGTGCCTATTCTCTGAGCTGGCTGCGCGAGGCTCTCGGAACGGATCTTGCGTCTGATTGGCTACTGCATGCTGCGAAAGATTCCCTATTGGCTGGGCTGCCGGCTGGCAAGGAGGTTACCAGGCGCTGATTGGTGAACGGCTTTACAAACAATTTGCTGTTTATTCAAGCCTGTAGCGTTCGCTGTACAAGTCGGCGTTTCCAGCTCTGTGCTCTGTGCAAATAAGGAGTGAGTGCGAGTGAAGATAGATGGGCTGCTTTCTTAACATTGAGGTATTGAGGGCAGATAAGTGTGAAGCGAGGTGAGTATGGAGCGGTGCCAGAATGCAAGGACAAGGGAAACGGGAGATCCTGAGGAAAACCGCCGACCAGCGGTATAGTCGGGCACGATTTCCACATGCGCAAATCCAGGGCTTTCCGCCGGGAATTGAACCTGGTTCACCTTGGTGGGAGGCAAGTAATCTAACCACTACACCACCGCGGCACCAACGCTTGTCGTGGAAGAAGGGAAGGTGGTATGTCCGGCGCTATCTTCCTGTGCGCTGGTGTCCTTCACAACTAACAGATCGAACTATTACATTGCGAATTACTCGAATACGCCGGTATTGACGACAGTCTTACAAAATGGTAGATATGTAAGAATCGAAATTATGAATTATATTATACACAGGACCAAACATTATTAGATCGAAGCGAATGGTGCGGCTGTGTTTCGATGTAGTTGTTTCCGTTCTCTGATTAGTTATGTGATACTACCGAGGCGGGCATCATTTCTGATTGGCAGCTCTGGCAGAGTCATTTATGATAGGTGCGGCGCAGAACAACTAGTATCATGCTCGTGGTTATTACCCACGAAGTTTCTACTCTGCTACCAAACTGTTAGCATGTTCGTGGTTATTTACCGCGAAGTTTACACTCTGCTACCAAACTGGTAGCATGCTCGTGGTTATTACCCACGAAGTTTCTACTCTGCTACCAAACTGTTAGCATGTTCGTGGTTATTTACCGCGAAGTTTACACTCTGCTACCAAACTGGTAGCATGCTCGTGGTTATTACCCACGAAGTTTCTACTCTGCTACCAAACTGCTAGCATGTTCGTGGTTATTTACCGCGAAGTTTACACTCTGCTACCAAACTGGTAGCATGCTCGTGGTTATTTACCGCGAAGTTTACACTCTGCTACCAAACTGGTAGCATGCTCGTCGTTACTTTCCACAAAGTTNCTCGTGGTTATTTACCGCGAAGTTTACACTCTGCTACCAAACTGGTAGCATGCTCGTCGTTACTTTCCACAAAGTTTCACCTATGCTACAACCCGTACAATATATTTCCAGATATCGCACTCAAAATGAGCGAATACTAGATCGCAACAGTCACAACTTCTGATAAGTCACGGTGATTATAAATCATAATGTTATAGCTTAAATTTGGTAAATTCTCTCTTCTCCCGTATCTGTCCAGTGGAAGACACCGCACATCAGCTATTGTATGAATGTCCTAGAATGCAAGGTTTTAGAATATAATTGTATACAGCTCTATAAATGTAAGAAGATGAAATATATATGTGTGCAATTTCTCACAAGAAAAAACATAGATAGTAGTAGAATTCTCTAAAAAAAATGTAAAATTAGAGAGGAGATTGAAGAGCGGATCGGAGAGAATCCATATAAAAATTAAAAAATTTAGATATGGTAACATTTTACAGAAAAGGCTACCATTACTTAAATATCACAAGATACCCGCTATACAAACCTTGTATTGGGAGCGGACCCACTGTACAGTTTGTAGATAATCACAATGCAAAAGATATATAACTTGACTAAGGAAACCTCAGAAGGCAACTCCGAAAAAACTAGAAGATAATTATGTAGACCCAGGTAATGAACAAGGACACGGGTAATGGACGAAAAAATACCAAGGCAAGAAACAAGGAACGCGAATCCGGAACATGTAGACCCGATCAATGTAAATGGGGAAACTAAACGGCAAAGACAATAATCCGTTCTGACAGACCAGTCTGTGGGGTGAAGGGAGATCGAAAAGAAGTCCACAAAACCCTCTCCTAACCACGGTTACAACTCGGAATAAAGGATTTACAGATGCAAAATACAAATAGTAGAATTGGAATATTAAATTACCCCTAGGCTGCTGGCGGCAGGACGGATCATCAGCGACTACTTTCCGGGCAACCCGGTAGTGAAAATGAATTAAAAATAAGTAAACGTTGTCCGAGAGAAAGCCAGAGGCCAAACATAAAAGTTTGAGGAAAAATTAAAAACAACCAGAAAAAACACTTTTACCCACCGCATTGCCCGGAAAGAGGATAGGTGTGAGGGCGATGAAGAAAATTAACCGGTTTTTAAATGGCCACGTAGAAAAAAAAATTACGAAAAACGGATCCGAGCTTCTTAAGAATAAAATTCGGGAAGTCTCCAGGTTTCCTATAGCATTGGGTTTCGGGAGGCAACAGCGCCGCGTCAACAAGAAGATCTCTTGGTAAAACACTTGAAGTTTTGTTGAATCTGGAAAAATACGTAGCCTAGGCCTAATTACTCTAAATATGGCATTTATATCGCGCGTTGCTAGGGGAAGGATGTAATGTGTGGTAAGAATCATAGACACCAAAATGTTTCATACAGGTTATAATCTTGTACCAGAATAAAACATTTTAACCTTTAAAAATTACAGTAAATATTTTTTTTGTAATTTTTTAATTTTTTTATTATTTCAAAAAAAAAAGTACAAAAAAACTAAGAGCAATGTTGCTAAAAGGTTTCTGTAATACATAGAAAGTTCTGTCAAATGTACGGAAAGTCCTTCTCGCCACTCGGCAGCGGGGATTTCGGGAAAACCGGGAAAACGTACCTGAATGCGAGCCGATTTGCTACCACTGCGTCACCTCGTCTATTTATCGCCGCAGAGAGTTATCTTACTTAGAAGCTACTCACGGTAAACTGGGCACAGCTCCACTGCAAGCCTACGTATATGCGCGTTATGTATTCTTCCGCCATGTGCAAACTTAACATTGCTGTGGGTTTCGTCATTTCATTCCAGCGTCATTCAAGTGAAACTATACAANAACTGGGCACAGCTCCACTGCAAGCCTACGTATATGCGCGTTATGTATTCTTCCGCCATGTGCAAACTTAACATTGCTGTGGGTTTCGTCATTTCATTCCAGCGTCATTCAAGTGAAACTATACAATTTTTACGTAAGTAAATATTTTAAATATTGTGCTAATTCTTACACACGTGTGCATTAAAGAAACAGAAAGAAAAATAAATAATGTGAGTATTCGCAAATGGAACTACTTTANAATTTTTACGTAAGTAAATATTTTAAATATTGTGCTAATTCTTACACACGTGTGCATTAAAGAAACAGAAAGAAAAAGAAATAATGTGAGTCGCAAATGGAACTACTTTCTCTTCGTCGTTACCATTCTTACTGGGCGCTTATCAGTCAGTTTGCCCGTTAAAACATGCGCAGGGAGGGTTGACGACGTTTCTCAAAGGTTGATTTCAAAATTGCTCAATTAACCGTGAACAACCTATAATTACGAAGAGTTTGCATTTTAATGATATTAACATTTTAAAGATATATTTTATTTACTATCAAAGACGCAGGGATACAAATAAGCCCTCAAAGCACCTCCTGTGGGCGGGTGTCTGTCGAAAATGCTGTCAAACTAGTTCTAAGTCTATATAGAAAATTCGCAGTATTTTCACAATTTTTGAATCAAGCTTTTGGAATTTGCTTTATGTATGACTTGCTTAGTTGCTTCCTAAATAAACACTCGTGTATCACAAGAATTTTATACTTCTCATATCATAAACGTTTTTTATTTATGGTTAAATTGAACTTTTACTAAAATTTTATTTATAAACTATAATATTTCCTTTGATATTAATATGAATAAAACAAAGAGAAAATAGTTGTGTTGGTAATGCCGAACAAGAAATAGTTCTCGCGTAAAATATTATTTAACTGAGTTTGTACCAATGCGGTACGCTGTTCCTTTGATGTAATTTTCTAGATTAAGTTCAGATTTGTTAGCATGAGGCGGAGTACTAGCCTTAAAGTGTAACTTCAGCAGAACTTCAGGAAAGTGGGAGGCAACAATGAAGGGACCGTACTGTAGCTGCTGCTGACTTCAGGAAAGTGGGAGGTAACACTGAAGGGACCGTACCGGAGCTGGTGCTGGCGTGCCTGGGATAATGATTGCTCGCACCTCGAGGGGACGTAACAAAACAAGCCGGGCGCGCATGAAGCGTTTTAATTGGCGGGTCGTGGTTTGCCCGGCCCCCGGTCAGCTGCCCCTGGACATTGTCCGGGCTGAGTTTCCCACGGCCACCGCTAGGGGCGCTGTTTGTTCGCCAGAGAGGCGCGGCGGGTAATTGAAAACACCGCACACGCCTCGCCTCGCGCAGTGTTGCCAACCGTACCCGGATTAGGGCGAGTGATTAAGTGAACAGATATGTGCGGCTGTTAATATCGAGGCCTTGATAGCCGATGGGGGTGAAGCGAGGTGAGTATGGAGCAACGCCGGAATGAAAGTCCGGGGGAAACTGGAGATCCCCGAGGAAACCCGCCGAACAACGGCATCGTCCGGCACGATTCCCACATCCGAAAATCTGGGAGCAACCCCGCCGGGGATCCAACCCGGTTCGCCTATGTGAGATGTGAGTAGTCTAACCACTACACCACCGCGGCCCCTCCGAATTGGAGTAATTGTATCCTAACTCGAGGACATACAGTTTGTAGCAGTATGGGTGTAGTCGGATGTCAAAACGTAGCGAAATTGAGGTTGGATTCAGTTATCATTTCTTCGTGATTTATATAGCGGGATCTCAAATTTATGTTGACACTATTCGTACGTTAATAAGAGACAAATAATTGAAAACTGTGTGACGAGACTGCATGTATTTGACGCTGTAAGAAGAACGTTGGGTGTGTGTGAGCACGTGTAGCCATTCTGCTGTTGTCAGTTCCGTTTCCAACCACAAGCGGCAGCACTCTAATTATAGAGGAAATGGCGGAGATGGCAAGATTTTCTTTTCAAACAACATAAGAGGATTTAAAAATGTTATTGGAAATACGAGATCGTGACTGAGGTGCAGAGGCGATGGTGGGTAGAGCTAGGTACTGCGACTCAGTCATTTGTGGAAATGACCGAGAGGGGTGTAACTGCGTGCGATGCGAAGAACGGACGGTGCGGCAGGAAGAGAACGACAACGGATGGAGGAAGTGCAGGGGCTGTGCTTTCACACGTTTCCCCGGGAAGTATTAATCCACGTGGCAAGCTGTGCGTTCAGAAAATCAATCGTCCATCGCATTTTAAATCCCTGCATTCCCACGTTATTTCACGCTACGAGTGAAGACGATCCGGATAGGCGAATCGAATTCTGAGAGTAGGTTGTTAACATGTGCGACAACGAACGTAATACCGAAATGACTGTCTGGTCGGAAGGGGCGACCTCATGAATGGTACAGTCAACCACCATAGCTGTGTGAACCGCGTTGATAAAAAAAACCCCAGTATTGTGGTAGATCATGCGGTTGATTTTCGTATGTTAAGGAGCCCGTCTACCTGGCGCTTGAACTGCGTTGCAGAGTGTTCCAAATATACGTTTTTCAACTAAACTATTAAGCGTGCGTCCAATTTACTTATCTACGAAAAGAACACACACTTCAGACGAGAACTGTTAAG
>NQII01003182.1:0-12322 GCA_002778355.1 Clitarchus hookeri | reverse complement strand
GCCTGCACTGAACCTTCCTAAAGACTTCCCCCTAATAAAATAACATGGTCACCGCTGAAAGTCCCATAGGTACACGCAGCACGACGAGAACACTGCACGCCAGTTCAGAGCCTTGCGTTTAGCGGCGATGTCGTACTTGATGTGCGTGGCAGTGTCGCCCTTATCGCTTCCGCGCTTTTCGGCCTAGACGTGGGAAAAAGTTCCAGGTAGACGGGGGCCTTAAGGGTGTGTTGCGGTATGTCTGTTAGCCGACTTGTGGGGCCATAATTCTTTGACGGAACGGCGACAGGAGAAATTTGCCGTACCCTGTCGCAGGGAAACACTGTGCCCGCTGTTCACGAGCTCTTTCCTAGATGACAATTGCTTTTCCCCGTTAGGACGGTTCACCGCCGCATTATCATCGAGACGTAAGGTCGCTAACGGATGAAACATTTGTTGGGAGGTGTGCAGTATCCACCCAGATCTCCAGTTTCAACACCGTCAGGATGTTATGTCTGGGCGACAGCGAAGAACACCGTGCACGCCACAAAGCCACGGGCACTGGGTGCCATGATAGACGTGGTTGTGACCGCCAGTGAATCCACCCCCCTGGCAATCGTGGCTGCTGTCTGACGTTCTGTTCTACAGCGTTGCACACGTCGCCTTGCTACCGATGCTGTTATTTGCAACATTTGTAACGGTTATTTACATTCACACACACCCAACTTTGTCCTTATAGCCTCAATTACATACAGTCCCATCAGATTGTGTTTTATAGTTTATCTGTTATTTTCGTTTGAAGAGTGCGAACATTAATTTCAGTCATCCGATATTTGATTATATCGTTTTCCCAACAATTGACATCACTAGCACTCGGGCCTTTCAATTTAAAATGAATTAACCTTCATAATAAATAAAAATTAATCGAAACGTCTAAAATAAAATTAACTTCTCAAGAAGAAAGTTTTCACAAAATTGTAACACTGTATGTTCGCAATGTTTCAACAAGACTTGAATTTATTCTTTGACGTGTCTAGTTGCGTGAGTGAGTGAGTGAGTGAAGAGATTTGAATGTCTCTTAGCATCGAGGTCTTGAGAGCCGATGAGGGCGAAGTGAGGTATCGTGCAGCGCCGGAATGCACGGGTTGGGGAAACGGGAGATCCCCGAGAAAACCCGCTGGCCAGCGACATCGTCCGGCACGATTCCCACATGCGAAAATCCGGGGGCGACCTGCCGGGAATCTAACCCGGTTCTCTGTGGTGGGAGGCGAGTAGTATTACCACTACACAACTGCGGCCCCTAAGTTCTATGTGTTTACGTTAGTAAAATGTATTGATATTATTTTTGTATTGTGAATAATAGTGTGCCGAATTTTTCAGGACCAAGGCGTAGCTTAATTTCGTTGTGTGTTGCCGAATTTCCAAACGTCTCTAGGGCGGCAACACTGACGCCGTCCCGCTATTGGCCGTGAGATACGGCCGCTGTGTGCTCGCGGGCCACAGATCCGGCCAGTTTCAATTACCTCGGAGATGTTTAACACGTCGTTATTTTTTCCCTTGTCGCCGCGCGTCTCGGCTTTGTTCGGGCTCTCAAGGCGACGGCATTCGATTAGAGGCCGCGGCTACACGACAGTAACTGGAGGTGAGCTGTAACGAATGGAGCCCCGGCCTCGGAATATGAATCAACACGCGCATGTTTCAATTACGGTGGCGGGGCACGTGTGTGGATAACGGCCCGGCGACTCCTCCCGCGCATGCGCGGGACGCCGTGCTGGGGAGGAAGATGGAACACCGTCGCTGATGCTCCACGTCTTCTCGTTCGACCGAGCGGCATTCATTTCACATCCGAAGCCATTCTTTACCCACTGATTTAAACATCTCCTCTGGTTAAGGGGAACTCATCCCTCACCTCTCAGCTCCATCAAATGTTTTTTTTTTCGCCGCAAGATTAATTTCAGAAAGTGTTTCGAAATTGATAGCGTGATATAATGACATGGTTACTCCGTGACGCAGAGGTACAACAGTCTCCTACACAGGAAACTCCAGTTGGAACGTCGTTCGTCATTCAACGCCTCGTGAACCACTCGCAAGCCGGCACGGATCATTTCTCAGCGTACAGTAGCCAATTAGATGCAAGATCCGCTCTGAGAGCCTTGCGTAGCCAATCAGAAACCCAGCACGCCCGCATCAAAGGAACTGCTAAGCTATTTCGTGTGGGCCTATGTGTGTTTATATACTCTGTGTGATGGAACATTAATACGGTTTACCAAACTTTCTTACGCTGTTACAGGTCAGGGGACCGAGCCGAAATTCCTACTCCATCACCCTTACACATACATGATGATAATATGTACATACAGCAATAAAGCAAAATGTTCGTTAGAGTCAAAAGCATGGTGGTTGATAAAGAAATTAGAACTTACATTCGTGTGACACAAATGAGTTTTAATGAAATTGAAATAACATACAACAATAATAAAATATTCTGAGTGTGTAGCAACAGTAACAAATGTTTGATATACAATATATTTGGTATTTAAACAACAGCAAACTGTTGTAATTAAATAAAACCTTTTTTTATGGAAGCAATTATCATTATTTTGTCAGCATACCGGAAAAAAATTAAAATTCAGAAGTACAAACTATGTCGAGCAATAGAAAAAAATTTGAGTTAACATTTTTTTTTGTGATCGATTCAGTCCTAAAGTGGGTTTATTGGAAAACTGCGACTAGATTGCTGTATAGTTAAAAAATGTATGCACATGCCTAAAATGATGGGAAAATGGCTGGACTTTCTTTGGGACATCTCCCTTGCCAACGCCAGCATCAGTGTTACTACATCATCATTAAATAGTCTTCAAGAAGACGCAAGGTGACTTCAAATTATCTGCCACGTCTCGGCAGCAAGATAGTGAGATGGCCTCAACACAGCATTTTCCGACCCAGCAGGCCTACCGCTGTAATAACAGAAATTTACGCATAAAATAACGCGGCACAAACAAAATAACATATTACTGAAACGATGATACAAAAGCAGGACAAGAAACACTCACCCAAAGCGGTAAAACTCAGAAGGTTACTATATTATAACTAGATAATATCCGGAGATAATAAAATTTAATGTTACGCCGCGCCATAACGAATAGGAGGCAAGAAGAAAGCTGTAGGGTATGTTCCGAAAATACCAGTGACTATCACCGATATCAAGTCGCGTGACACAAAACCAGTGATACTATCCTCTTTTCATAACGGGGTAGTTTACATTAATACCACAAAAACTTTATACAATCACATTAAGAGAAAAGAATTTAAATATGAACTTCACAAACCCAATTGAGGATATTTCATTACAAAATTTACAATTCATTTAACTTAAGTTATTTTAATCCGTGGACACAAAAGCTTAACCTGATCAGAGTAACTGGTCACCGATAAATTTCAAAATAACAAAGTAATGGAATCTTGGGACATTACATTTAAATAAACAAAATTACATAATCCGTGAATAAAATATTATCCAACCTTGCTTGTACATAGAAATAAGCAATTAAGAAAGCTAGGTGCCGGAAAAAAACACAAGCGGCTTTGCCATAAAAACAAAAACTATTCCCTGAAAGGAAATACAAGGTTAAAAAAAACCTGGTTAAAAGTAAACGAGTGCCTACAAATGGCACAGTGTCTATTCCCTTCTCCGGCCTGTTCCACCTCTGCTGACAGAGAAGCAATGTCTGTCTCTCTTCTTGCTCCAGTATTCATCTCCTCTCTTGCACTTCTTCCTTTACTTATATNGACAGAGAAGCAATGTCTGTCTCTCTTCTTGCTCCAGTATTCATCTCCTCTCTTGCACTTCTTCCTTTACTTATATTCATAAATCATTACTGATATTGTTTCCGTATATTTATTGCATATTTCCGTAAAAATATTCGTGACTATCCTAACTAATAATATTAATGCGAAAGGATGTTTGTTTGTTTGTTTGTCCNTATTTCCGTAAAAATATTCGTGACTATCCTAACTAATAATATTAATGCGAAAGGATGTTTGTTTGTTTGTTTGTCCTTTCACGTCGCAACGGAGCAACGTAATTTTTCGCACAGAGATAGTTGGAAGGCCAAGAAGTGATATAGGCTACATTTTATCCCAAAAAAATATCTCATGCGCTCAGGAAAACCTTTTTTNGTTGGAAGGCCAAGAAGTGATATAGGCTACATTTTATCCCAAAAAAATATCTCATGCGCTCAGGAAAACCTTTTTTTAGTAAAAATTGAGTTCGGGGTACAATGCTGCGTCAATGTAAGTTGTTAAAGTTCATTTCATATAAGAAGNTTTTTTTAGTAAAAATTGAGTTCGGGGTACAATGCTGCGTCAATGTAAGTTGTTAAAGTTCATTTCATATAAGAAGGCCACATTCTGACAGTCAGTGAGTGGCAACTTAATATATTGAAAACAACTAACGTCCCATTTACAAAATCCTGTATCAGCTGATGCACGAACGAACAAAAGTTAATATTACGTTGGCTATTCTGAGAGCAGTGCCGAAGCACATCACACAAGCAGAAAATACGCGCATAAGAAAGAGTTCGTACATTAATTAATACATTTTATTTTACGTGGTCATAAAACAGCAGTTTTTAGTTTTAGAAACGAAACTTCGTGATAAAATAGTAATGTATAGGTGTTCAAAATGAGATGCACAATAAAACGATACGTATCCAAATGTGACGAAAAAATCCAAAGTTTCCAGACTCTCAAACCAGGTGCTGCTATCTTGTGGGTTAAAAGTGCACCATATGTTGCAATATGCCCTTCCACGCCATCTGTCATCCATATCCCGAACTACACTCAGAAACATGTTATAGTTTTGTTTTTTAAAATAACGTATTCACGCGCATATATAAATAATTTTATTTTCCCGCGAGCTCTGTATAATTTTTAAAGTAACTTGTATTTCGTAAACCCCGTTTACGAACGACCCTACACACGTCCACAAGCTCCGTTTAAGAATGCAGCGCCACCCAAGCAGTTCACCAATTGCCGCACGCAGCAGCACCTCCTGGCCACATCAAAGCCTATTCTTGAAACCCCATTTGATGGCGAATGGATACATAAACGAAAAGGCGCGGCGATTGTCAACTGTCAAGAAAGTGGCCTTCGTATATGGTACAGAATATAGTGAGGGACGACGTCGCAACGGAGCAACGGATCGGCGTGGTTTTTTGCACAGAGATAGTTAGAGGGCCGGGAAGTGACATAGGCTACTTTTTAACACGAGAAAATATCTCATTCCCTCGAGGAAATTGTTATTGGAAAATGAAAAAAGTACACAAACGGAATAACAATGCAACGTCGCAACCGAGCAACAGATCGACGTAATTTCTTGCACAGAAATAGTTGGAGGGTTGAAAGGTGATAGTGGCTACTTTTCATCGCGATAAATTAACTCCAAAAATTTACAAACGATAATAGTAAATTAAGTCGGAAATAAGTTTGCCACCAGCGCGCTCTCTTTTGCAATACGCTGTCTAAACCGTTAAAGATGGACCAATATCATGTAGTAAAGAATTGTGTTAAATAAAAAGACCTAAAAAAACTCCCCGGTGGCCTATCTCTATCTATAACAGAGAAATACTAATACGTGTTTTTACCATTTAATTCACCGAGACGTTGAGTTTTATAACATGAATAGAGTATAGAAGATTAACACTAAGTAAAATTCAACTTTATATTAAAAAAAAACATAAACAATAATTGTGTAGTCCAGGCGAGCAGAGCCGCGGGCGCAGCTTGTACGTAAATATTGAACAGTGTCTCCCACATGCCGCTGGGATATGGGCTCGACAGCATCGCCGAACACTGACAACTGTCGTTCAAAAATGTTGGACGGGCAGGTCGTATCTCATCACCATGGCGTGTTTGTCGCTGTTAGAAGACGCAGATACGCAACTCATATACGAGGTACACGAAGGGGAAGCTGCTATTTTTTATTCTGTGTGTGATTTCCTCGCACGTGGAGTGGCCCGGAGCGCCCCTCTGGAGGCGATGCGATGGAGGAAATACCATTGTAGCGACACAAAAGAATTACCATGGTTCATTGGTGACAATAGCCCACGGGCTGCTCTGCGGTTTAGACACCGTATTCCCCCCCGCCCACACCATTCTCCGGTGAAAGCTGTTCATTGCGTAGTGTACACTTATCAAACGAACCTCTGAGTTCACTGCCTATAGTTACAATGCATGCTTGCAGTACAGACTAGCGTACAAGATCCTTGTTAAGTTGGCAATTAATTAATAAATATTAGTTCTGAAAGGCGCTGTTTTTAAAACTTGCAGCCACGGAGTTTAAATATGTTACAACATTTTAAACTTTAATCAGTAAGAATTAAGCTAAATCAGTGGAAATAAAGCTACTGATAATCAGTGCCAGATAGCTAATTAATATGGAGGATGAATTTCACTGATTTATTTCTGATTCCCACTGAATGTCAATAATTTCCCTGCTACAAGCCACTTGTTCGCAGTTAATTAGCTTGATTCGCCAGTCGACAGTAGCTTATGAACTGAATTTCAGCGAATGTCACTTCACTGATTTATACCTCTGATTCGTGCTTAGAGTGAATAATTCATCAGGCGTCTTTGTGATAATATCAGTCACACAGTAAAAAAAATTGTGCTCTGAAAAACAACTGTTATTAGTAAAAAAAGAAAGAAGTAAAANCAGTGCCAGATAGCTAATTAATATGGAGGATGAATTTCACTGATTTATTTCTGATTCCCACTGAATGTCAATAATTCCCCTGCTACAAGCCACTTGTTCGCAGTTAATTAGCTTGATTCGCCAGTCGACAGTAGCTTATGAACTGAATTTCAGCGAATGTCACTTCACTGATTTATACCTCTGATTCGTGCTTAGAGTGAATAATTCATCAGGCGTCTTTGTGGTAATATCAGTCACACAGTAAAAAAAATTGTGCTCTGAAAAACAACTGTTATTAGTAAAAAAAGAAAGAAGTAAAAAATCTTTCAAAATTATATTCGCAAATAAATATCGTGACAGTGTCGAGAATCAANTGGTATGTTGTAGGTTATATCAAGCAGTAACATGGGCCAGAATATAATGTCGCCACTAGAGATGAATTGAAGTAAGTTATTTGGAGAATCACTGCACTTCAGAATGACATTAAACGTCTGCATGCTGATTGTAAACCTGCTTAGTTGTAGTTTTGTAACTGCAGAATATATCGATTTATGAATGTTTGCATTGGGAAAACAGTTACATACCCAAAAATACAATGAACGACAGAAAACCTTTAACATTGATAAGTCGTTATATTTGGTACGAAGTAATATTTATTTACTGTGAACAATAACAGCTGAAAGAATGTTTACCTCTTTCCTATATAAAGGAAGGTAATGTTGCCATAAAACACAAACTTTAAAGAAACCACTTATTGACAGCAAAACTATGTTTCTGTAACTTATCTTTGAATTAAAGCAATCTTGTGTTACTGTAAACAAATCGTCCAGTAAGAAATGGTGTTATTTGCCGGATAAAAAACTTTCTAAGGGTCTTTTTATTAGTGTGTGCAATTTTTTGTTTAGTATTTACTTTCATAAATTTTAATTTTACCAAAAAAAAATGAATAAATAATTTTTTTAACAAATTTTTTTAAGTGGCAGTTGTCTCTGATAAAATTGCGTTGAACATTTTTTTTTTGGCTTGAAACAGTTATCTTTGGAATTGATGCACTGAAAAGGACTTTCTTTAACATTATTCTCCATTTAAACTACGCGACTGCATTCGTCGCAGGAACCGCCCTTCGTGTTGCGAGTGTGATGTTTAGATTTACGGCCACTGAAATTGATATTTACTGTCTTATTTACACTGGAGTATTATAAACATATTAGAAACACATTTACATCCTAACAGTTTAACGGTTTCACTTGGATTGCGAATGAATAAAGTAATAAGTCACGTGGCAAAGCCAATATTACATACGGCAGAAAGACACATGATGAGAAGAAATATAGATGGTATAATCCATTCACTGTTACTTCACACTTTTCTGAAGCCCTGCTCAAGTTCTACTTCCAGGATATTTCTCCGCCTCGTACAAACTAAGCTTAGCTACGTCTAAAACACTACACCAAAGGACAACGCACCGAATTCATGCGCACTCGTTTCTAATAATATTTTTCACGAGAACTATTCATTACTAGGCACTACCAACACAAATATTTTCTCGCTATTTTTATTGATATTTATCATAAATGAGGTGTTTGAATTTATAAATAAAATATAGGTTAAACTTTAATTCAACGAAAAATAATATACCTTTATGTCAACAGAGGTGTAAAACGCTTGTGATGCATGGCAATTAGCATACAACTAAACATGTCATACATGGGGTGAATTTTCAAAGGTTTGATTGAAAAAGTGTGAAGAAACCGCGAATAGACAATAAACAGGATTTTCAAAAGTGCTCAGTTGACTCGGAACAACCTTTACGTGCGGTCAGATCCTGGGACTCTGATCGCGAACATTTTACTGACAGAGGCTCTAATGTGCGGAGCATGGTGGCCGTTGCCGTGGTGTTTGCGGTTTTCTCGGAATGCTCCCGATAACCTCTCCCGTCTTCGTTCCGGCGCTGGTCCTGCCCCACCTCATCAAGATGGCGCGTGCGGGCTCAGGGCTTGATCCTGCGTGCAGATGTTGGCAGATGAGCTGGTATCGACGCCTTCGCACCGCGATTGATAAGTGCGTATCCCTTCCTAAAGGCATGTTCACGGTTAGGTGAGCACTTTCCAGGCCCTAGTTACTTCTTCTTTTCGACAATTTTTTGTTCTTTAAATATTGTCATTCAAGTAACAAACACAGTGTGTATAGTTCATCGCACTCGTAAGTTAGCGTCTAAGGCTAAAATAAAATATATTTATTGACTATTTTTACAAATGAAATGGCTTTAAAAAGTGCTGACTTTACCGTGTATAACGTGTATAAGACTTAATCAAACTGCAGCTGATTAGTATAAATGTCTGGTGACGGATGCTAGTAAAGGTTTGAAACAAATCGCAATGACGTGGCCGGTACGACAATGCAGAATGAGCGTGCTATGGAGCGAGTGTGTTTTCTATGGAACGTCTGGGAAGTGGTGTGTGTGTGCCGGCCTTCATTGCGTGCCGTTGTGTTTCACATCTCGAATGGTAAATCCTCCTGCAATACCCCACGTGCAGGAAGAACTGCGTGCCAGCACCGCTGAGCTCAGTTCAGAACAAGTGATCTTTAACGTCTACGCCTTAAACCTTCTTTCACTTAAATATAAGGAGATCAATAGCAGCATGCCCTTTTTTCTCCCGCAGGCCCGCGGAAGATATGCTACATTTCAAATGTGCTGTCTCTATTTCAGTTATAATTTCTAGTATTTTACCGATAGCTAACCTTGATTTTAATATGTTTGTGTTGTATTTATCTTATGTTAACAGCAGTTCGAAATTGCATAGTTTCTGACTAAGCCAATTAATTTTTCAGCAAAGTGACTAGGCAAAATATTTTTAGCCAATTGACTTTAATGCAAAAATTTTGAATCCAAGTAATTCCAGTATATATATTTTTAGACTGAGTTAATATAGGCCAAGTGATTGTAGGCCAAACATTTTAGGCCAAGTGACTGAAAGCTACATTAATTCAGGCCTAATGACTGTTTTGTAAATGTTTTACGCCAAATACTCTAGCTCAAATTACCCGCACCCCGAAAGTTGGAACATCTGCGCTTATGAAGTTTAGTGTCAAATCACCATCTACTGCTTGATGAGGCACGTCATAACCGTCATGCTAAGAGCGCTGTGTAATGAAATAGTTGTGATGAAATGTAATTATATATATATAAATACATATCTCTTCATATATATGTATGGGACAATACGCTGACCTGCAAATTGATAACTTGTGGTGAAAGTTGTTATTTGTTGAACACTCGCGAGTTACCGCGAATGACACAGGCTTACAGAAGGATAAATTTTCTTCGGCTAACGTTTTGGATTTAATGTATATTTAAAGAATTTCTCGCCGACACTTTCACGGCGATGAACTTGCCGAAGGAATCAGCGCCTTGATAGCGCGGCAATCGTGTGATTTGAAATGTTATGCGTGCTGCTCGTCTACCAGGTTCCGGAAAATTCGTTTTTGAAATTGACCGTCGGAATTATTGGACAACGAACTTCAGCGAGGACCCACTTCATTAAATTTGAGAAGTAGATGTATAATCCGCTTTAAAAAAAAAAAAAAAAAAATTAAAAATGTAATTACCGTTTTTACGCGCCACGAAAATTACGACAGGAAAAGTGTGGCAACGCTTATTTCTGTTGCAGCAAAGAAAGCGTTTTTACAGTACGTGTATCACGCAGGGAGTCTCACTGAAATATCCAATGTGAACTTGTATGACTGCATGGACTATTCTTTGGAAGATTTATCCGAGTGACAAGTAAAATAATATTTCTGTATTTTTACAAAGAGTTGTTTGGAAACTAGCGGCTTATAGAACTTTTTCAACACTACAATTTTATAAAAGCAAAACGTCAATTTGAAATGAGTAAAATATAACTTTGAAACTTAACAAGCTAATGCTGATACTTCATGTTTAATTATGAAGCTACGTGAACAGTTTTATATACATTTTATAAACCAATGTGTTGTAAGGGTTCAATATTTCAGTTTTAGAGTTGCGATAAAATCTTTTACATAAATTTCCCTTGGAATGTTTTGTAAAACGAATGAAAAAAAATATTTAAGCAAGATTTTTTACAAAGCAAGAATTTAAATATAGGTTGTTTAGAGTAAGTTGAGCACTTTCGGAAGCCCTACTTAACTCACCTGGACCCAGTGTACACTAGTTGTGTACACTGCGTCCAGGTGCAGGTTATTTGTGGTCTGTGCTTCACACTACGAAGCTCAATGACCAATGATCTTACCTGTGGGTAAATGATTCGCAAACTCTCTTACAGTGTGTGTAGGTCATAATTGATTCATATAACTGCAGCCGAACATGTAGCCTACAACTCATCGGCTTTGACCAGAAAATAAGTGTTGTGTCAACTTTGGTACAGCACGCATCATAATTTTTTTTGTTTGCAACACCTGAAAGAGTAAAAATTTAAAAGTGGCTGGAGGGCTTCAGATCTACTTGTATGCTCGTTGTATATTTCGTCAACCATATAAAAACAATACCATGGTCCCAATCAAATTATGCAAGCGTCCGTCAAGTTAAATTGTAAAATTATTAAAAAAGGTAATATTTTACAAATTTTACAAAATTTAAAAAGACGAAGCAAATGGAATAATTTTTGTGTTCGCAAATGTTTACCTAAAATTTTAATTCTATCTTTTAAAAAATGTAACTACTTTCCATGCCTTATTACCAACTTTGCTGTGCACTTTGAAGTCAGTGTGCCCGTTAAAATACACGTAGTTAGTAGCAGTGACATTTTTCAAAGGTTGATTTCAAAAGTGCTTAACCAACCGTGAAAAGCCAATAATCAGAGAGAGAGAGGGCGGTGGCAGTGGATATGTGTCACCTAGTAACGATAGTTGTCATTTAAGATAATTTTGATTTCAGAAACAGCGACAATGCCATTAAACGAGAAAAAAAACATAGCAAATAAAAAAAAACGTGAGCTGAGATCTATTGATGATATACCAGGGATATGTAAAGGTTACGGTGAATATCTGGTTTTATTTAGCACATAAAATTCTTCTCGTCATTAAAAAATAATAAGCTTAATGGATTAACAGATATTGCACATTCTGTGAGTGAATCCCGCCCCGGAACTACAATTGCAGAAGTAGAAGTCCACACTAATGCGCTCACGTTCACATGTACGGCAGCAAGCATCGAGAGCAGAAGTTTTCACTATACCTGCTTGCATGCAGGCCAGGATACCAGGTTTCCTAGAAACTTCCACCGGAGCTCGTAAGGAACATTCTTTCGTGGCGCACGTACTTAAACAAGCCCTTAAGGGTAACTTACCCTCGCCACATGAGCGTCTTGGTTTTCCAGATTGTTTATACTTTTAAATAAACGACCCCGAAAGTACCGCTGTACCTAGGGGCACCTGTTTTTGCGAAAAGATGTCAGAACAAGTTGTGTTCTCAAACCACTTTCGTGAAATGTTAATTTGCTCTTTGCTAATTTGAATTGTTACTCATCTTATCTGCCTGCCCGCGAATCACGGACGGGACAGTATCGGAGAACCTTCATTCTGATTGGCTCACTCATGAAATATATTGTCTTCACGCGAAGTCAAGCGGCCAGTATCCAAATGAAGACTGCAAGTGTGCAAATGCGGTATT
>NQII01003181.1:230403-278561 GCA_002778355.1 Clitarchus hookeri | reverse complement strand
TTTTTTTTTTTTTTTTTTTTTTTATAAACTCTCTGAGCTTTGTGCAAAACTAAATAATTATGGACTACGGAAACGTATTGCAATATGCGAATTCCTGAGATATAAAATCACGAACAGAATTTGAAATACAATCCATTCACGGTTACTCCACACTTTTCTGTAGCCCTGCTTAAGTTCTTCTTTCAGGAAATTCCTCTCCACCTCGTGCAAACTAGGCTTAACCAAGTCTAGAAAATTACACCAAAGAACAGTGCACCGAATTCGTGCGCACTCGGTTGTAATAACATTTTGCCTGAGAACTATTTCTTAATATGCGGTACCGAAACATATTTTTTTTCACTATTTTTATTCATATTTATAATACATTAAATATTATAATTTGTAAATAAATTATAGGTAAAACTTTAATTTGGCGCAAAACAGGATACTTTTATGTTAACAAAGGGATGCAATGCTTTTGATATATGACATATTTACAGGAAATAACTAAACACGCCATACATGGGGTGATTTTTCGAAGGTTTGATTCAAAAAGTGTGAAGAAACCCCGAATAGACTATACGTGATACAGGGAAAAATTTATTGAATACCTTGGGTGTTTAGATGCCGGTAATTATCGTACTTAGCAATATTTCTTACATTATGTAGGTTTTCAATAAAAAAAATTACCAACTTTTTGCAGAAAATTAGGGACATAAACCAAAATATTAGTAAATACGCCAAAATAGTTTCCTTAAAATTAACAAAATAATATAACCTACAGCTCTATGAAATTGAGATTCAAAAGTTGTAAATAAAAAACAATTATTTGAAAATCAAAATTTTCTAACATTAGCTTTTGAGAAAACAGAATTTTGTTAAAATTAATTTCGATTATTTTTTTTATTTTGTTATTATAAACTTCCACATAATAAATTTTTATACATTTTAAAGCATATATTTTTGCACAATATGTATTTATATTTTAGTTTCTGTACGATATTATTCAAAGTATATTATACTTTATATTTTGAAGACTATACCTACATTGTATCAAGTATGTTATTGCTATACGTGGTGGTTCTATAAAGAGTAAGATATCTGAGTTGCTGGCATGGTGGTGAAGTGAAGGGTGGAGATGGAGTAGTGAAGGTAAGAGACGTGGTGGGAGTAAGTGGGAGCGTCCCGAGAAAACCCATCGGCTAGTGGCAACGTCCGCTACGTTGTCCACATGCCGGGAATCGAACCCCCTTCGCCGTGGTGACAGGCGAGTAAGCTGACCACTGCACCTCCACAGCCCTTATTATTCATATGTGTTAGCAAAATAACGTCCTCAGTTCATAACACCTTGTATAGCTATAAACGAGAAAGTTTACTAATCGTAGAAGCATCATCCCTAATCCCAAAACTTCCTCTTCTATCTCAAACAGATTCCAACATTAATTAATATCACTATATTTATATTTATATATATTCATAGCTTAGACCTTCCCTAATATCTACTATAGCATAAAGCGTCAAATATATTCTCTATAATTTTGCGTAAAGAATCGCTTCAAAAGGTGAATGTTTCCCAGTAGGACGGCCTTGTAGAGAGGGTGGAGTGGAGTGTAGAGGTTTGCGCGGCTCGTTACAGCGAGGTATTGAGAGCTGATAGTGTGAAGCAATGGAATGCAAGAGCGGGAGAAACGGGAAACCCCCGAGAAAACCCTCAGAGCAGCGGCATTGTACGTCACGATTCCCACTCTAGCCGCTGCTCCACTGCGACCGCCTTGTAGAGAGAAGCCAAATGCTCCGAATCAGTACGTCTGCAATTAAGAGCTCGTGATTTACGAATCGCGTGAGGGTGGATTCTGGATTACCGTCGGTACAACATTCTCGTTATATGATCGTGACGACTTAGAGAACTTGACTGTAGAGAATCTTCGAAGATAACATAGAGACGTGCAGATTAATGAAATATTAAAAACTTCAGCTATCCCATCATTTGCTATGGGATAATAATGGCGTAGCTGGTCGGATTTAGAGTTACCATTTGCTCCGGTTTTCCCAGACATCTCCTGGTTTTCAAGGCGTCTGGATTCGTCCGGAGGATTTTCGGATAAATTATATTAATATTCTCAATTTATATTCCTTATTCATTTTATTATTTATGAACCCGTAAGCTTATCCACGCGTTTGTCATATGTTATACTTACAATGTACAATAAAAATACATTGTAGTTCAATTGTAATAGCAGCAATGGGAAAATCGATTAAACAGTCAATGTTCGATATATATCGATGACAGAATGGGAAAAAAATTTTGCGCTAACAGAATTTCCAAACCTTCCTTTTTTTAACGGTCTAAAGTAGTTTAAAGTAAGCACGTGTTTAAGTCATTTTGAAACACGTGTAAAGTTAACAAATTCCTAAATAAATATGTAATTTTACCAACTAGATTCGCAGTAAATATTCCAGCTTTCAGATGCATTCAAAAGAAGAAAACTAGAAAGTTAAGTGAATAGTTCGCAAATCGGATATATATATTGCACACAAAGGTGCTGGTAATTTAGAAGACCATTTGAAGACATCAGAGCACATTGTGGCAGCGGAATTGTGGGATATTTTGAAGCGGTTAGTGAAAATGGTAAACAAGTTCAAGCTGAAAAGAGCCCTTTGGCATTCCATAAAACAAACCATTACCAGTCTTTTAATTTTTTGGACTCTATGGCATCTTGTTTAGCAATATTTATGGAGATTCNAAACAAACCATTACCAGTCTTTTAATTTTTTGGACTCTATGGCATCTTGTTTAGCAATATTTATGGAGATTCAAATATAAGAAGATAAGTGTTACATTTTCGCATAGAAAACCGAAACGTTCTTATACCACATTCCAAAATATAAGTTGTGGCTGAACAATTTGCAAGACGTTAATTTATTATGGGTTGTAACTGATACAAGCAATCACGAAGCCACAAAATTGCTATTTGTTGTTATACAGTAGTTTGACTATTGAAAATGTGATATTCAAAGTAAAATAATATACATGCGGTTTAAATAGAAATTGTGAGCTGCTATTGGTCGGCTGTAGTGCAGTATCACGCACGCAGCTAGCGTTAACATTTCAACGAGACCACCGCTGTGACGAGCTACTGGGTTGAATATCGCGTCCTGGAATAAGATTTGATTACCCAGCTTCAGTATCACACTGTCACACTTATCCTTTTCATGTTGAACAGCCTCCTAAGTATCCCATCACAATTCAAGTAGCCTAGCCTTAATTACAAGATTTGTTCAAAATTCGGGGCATAAAAAAACACACACTCTCTCTCTCTCTCTCTCTCTCTCTCTCTCTCTGTGTGTGTGTGTTTGTATCTCTGTCTCTCTCTTTCTGTGTCTTTCTCTTTTTCTGTGTGTCTCTCTTTATCTGTGTGTAACTCTTTCTCTGTGCGTCTCTCTTTCTCTTTGTGTTTCTCTTTCCCTTTGTCTCTCTTTCCCTTTGTCTCTTTCCCTTTGTGACTCTTTCTCTTTGTGTGTCTTTCTCTTTGTGTCTCTCTTTCCCTTTGTCTCTTTTTCTCTTTGTGTGTATATTTCGCTTTTTATATATCTTTCCCTTTGTGTTTTCCTTTACCGTTGTGTCTCTGTGTGTTTATGTCTGTTTGTGTATGTCTCTCTCTCTCTCTCTCTCTGCCCCTCTCTCTCTCTCCGTCTCTTTCTGTGTGTGTCTCTCTCTCGATCTGTCTCCCCCTCCACCTTCCCAAATCATTGGCTTTACACTTAAAACATTCATGTTATAAAATATTTTTTTTAACGAAAACACGACTCTTGCAACCTGTATGGCACGAAGCTACGCATTTCAGTTCAATCCCTACCGAGATTCGAAAACGCGCTTAACTACACGAGTACGAGACGGAGAAAATGCGTTTTGAAAACCATCTCGTTAATAAATCAAGTTAGAGAATTTTTCCGCCGGGAAATACTTTACCCTCGGTTCGTGGCCTTGCATTTTCTCTCTGCTTCACTTTCCTCCCAAGCCACCCTACAGCCCGGCGTCAATCAACCTCGTGACATTTCTTATTTCACGCTTCCTTTCCCACAGCTGAGCTAATCAGAGTTGGTCTCCAGAAAAGGGAGACCTCGTTTCGCGCAGGCGTCTCGTCGGCGGCGCTTTCAAGTAATCTAATTTTCCACCGCGATGACGTAAAATATCGAAATTCCGTTGGATGAAGGTAAATTAGCGACGCTTTTTCTCCAAGTGCAGCGAAATATGCGTTACTTGAAGGCGCAGTACATGGAGAAATAACTACAGCAAAAGTTGGTGCAAATGAGCGCAGTCTCCGCTAGCGGAAAAAATGTCGATAGAAACATTTCTTCTCGCCAGAACCCTTTAAAATCGCTATTTATAAATCTACACAGTATAAGAAAAAAAATACTTATATTTTTTTAACCTAGTTGCCAAAATAATTTTTGTAATACAGCAAATGTATTTGAGTGAGTGAAGATATTTGGGCGGCTCTTAACATCGAGGTCTTGAAAGCGGATGAGGATGAAGCGAGATGAGTATGGAGCAGCGCCGAAATGCAAGGGCGTGGGAAACGTGAGATCCCCGTACTGAAAGAAAACATTTGTTAGTGGCTACAAAACTGTTTGGTTGATGTTTTCCAAGGCGAAATTTTGCTGCTGGTAAAATACAGATTGAAGTGCCCAATAACACGTGTATTGACAAACACCAACGCTATTTAGTGCGCACTAACATATTTGTTTATTACCAATAAATTTGTTGGCTGCCACCAAAACATTTAGTTGGCAGCAATAGCTTTATCCGCAGTAATAAAATTTTGCTGCGACTGCAAAACTACGTCCATTATATTCTACGCGTGCGCTCTGGCTGGCATGTTCGAAGTGTCCACCTTCTGTCTGGCCACGACGCCGTATTTGTCCGTGTTCGTTTCTTTGCATCAGGTTATGAACTAATTCATGAGGGATGTTCTTAAGAACATCGTTTATATATATTTCTTTCTTCTAAACAAGTAAATGTTATACTTAATGATTCCAGGACATTAACTTTCCATGAGGTGAAGTGTGCAGGCCTTGTCGTGTGCGCCACGTGTTAAACTTACGTCATCTACATGATCCAGAGATTGCGTTGAATTTAAGCAAGGTGGCGAAACGGTAATACACTGAGCTAGCTTGTGAGAGGTCCGTGGTTCGTATTCCGCTCCTGGCGAGGTTTATTTTAGTTATTAATTGTTGGTGTCCACCACAAACGTCATTTTGTAGTTGCCACTAATTACTGGAATGACAAAGAACTTTTGTTGGTGCTACAAAATATTTTGTGATGTATATATGGACAAAATAATTTTGTGACCACCATCAAAAGTTTGTTGGTCAGTACAGAACCGTTTTTTCAATGCGAGGAAATCCGCCGACCAGCGGCGTCATCCGGCGCTATGAAATGTATTTGAGCAAAGGAAACGATGTTTTGTAATGTGAATGTATACAGGTTCTGTTTATTTTAACAAGTAACAACTGTATACTTTTTGTTCATTAAAAACACACATATATATAATTTAGTGTTTTCCATATATTTCCGTGTTTTAAACACACAACTAATTTCCAAAGGATTGTTTATAAAATATGCAAACATTTTTTTACCGTGTACGAGTTTTTGTGTTATTTGTACCGTTTTGAAATCGTATACATTGAGTTCTAGCGTACGTTTCACCAGTGTTTAATTCCACTACCCATTTGTAACGGAGATGCTTTTGAATCCCCGCTACCGATGAAAATGCGTAAAAATATGGCTTTGTAAAATATTTGGAAATATTATATTGTGTTTAATGAGCAATGATTTTTTTTATATCAGGCTAACCGGTAAAAGTTGGACTAGCCATTCAAGATAATTTAAGTCTAAAACAAATTTCCGTACATTGAAGATTCGCGTGCTTAGAAACTAGCAATAAAATAATTTTATGGCAACTAAAAATATTTTACTTTCATCTGTTTTTGTAGTTTTATTACGCAGAATTGTGCGTTAATTATTTCATTACATATTTATGCTTTAAAATTGTCTCCATTTACAGGTTTTTTGAATTGAACATTTGCGTTATTTTTTGAGTTGGTGGTAACCAGAACGTAACCACTTTAAAAAGCGAGAAGATTACTATCTTTGTATGAAAAGCTTGGTCCCGGAAACTTTCATAGTAAGAGAGTTAATCAACTATTCAAATAATGTTTTTACTGACTTACTTCGCTTGGGCAGAANCGAAATTCCGTTGGATGAAGGTAAATTAGCGACGCTTTTTCTCCAAGTGCAGCGAAATATGCGTTACTTGAAGGCGCAGTACATGGAGAAATAACTACAGCAAAAGTTGGTGCAAATGAGCGCAGTCTCCGCTAGCGGAAAAAATGTCGATAGAAACATTTCTTCTCGCCAGAACCCTTTAAAATCGCTATTTATAAATCTACACAGTATAAGAAAAAAAATACTTATATTTTTTTAACCTAGTTGCCAAAATAATTTTTGTAATACAGCAAATGTATTTGAGTGAGTGAAGATATTTGGGCGGCTCTTAACATCGAGGTCTTGAAAGCGGATGAGGATGAAGCGAGATGAGTATGGAGCAGCGCCGAAATGCAAGGGCGTGGGAAACGTGAGATCCCCGTACTGAAAGAAAACATTTGTTAGTGGCTACAAAACTGTTTGGTTGATGTTTTCCAAGGCGAAATTTTGCTGCTGGTAAAATACAGATTGAAGTGCCCAATAACACGTGTATTGACAAACACCAACGCTATTTAGTGCGCACTAACATATTTGTTTATTACCAATAAATTTGTTGGCTGCCACCAAAACATTTAGTTGGCAGCAATAGCTTTATCCGCAGTAATAAAATTTTGCTGCGACTGCAAAACTACGTCCATTATATTCTACGCGTGCGCTCTGGCTGGCATGTTCGAAGTGTCCACCTTCTGTCTGGCCACGACGCCGTATTTGTCCGTGTTCGTTTCTTTGCATCAGGTTATGAACTAATTCATGAGGGATGTTCTTAAGAACATCGTTTATATATATTTCTTTCTTCTAAACAAGTAAATGTTATACTTAATGATTCCAGGACATTAACTTTCCATGAGGTGAAGTGTGCAGGCCTTGTCGTGTGCGCCACGTGTTAAACTTACGTCATCTACATGATCCAGAGATTGCGTTGAATTTAAGCAAGGTGGCGAAACGGTAATACACTGAGCTAGCTTGTGAGAGGTCCGTGGTTCGTATTCCGCTCCTGGCGAGGTTTATTTTAGTTATTAATTGTTGGTGTCCACCACAAACGTCATTTTGTAGTTGCCACTAATTACTGGAATGACAAAGAACTTTTGTTGGTGCTACAAAATATTTTGTGATGTATATATGGACAAAATAATTTTGTGACCACCATCAAAAGTTTGTTGGTCAGTACAGAACCGTTTTTTCAATGCGAGGAAATCCGCCGACCAGCGGCGTCATCCGGCGCTATGAAATGTATTTGAGCAAAGGAAACGATGTTTTGTAATGTGAATGTATACAGGTTCTGTTTATTTTAACAAGTAACAACTGTATACTTTTTGTTCATTAAAAACACACATATATATAATTTAGTGTTTTCCATATATTTCCGTGTTTTAAACACACAACTAATTTCCAAAGGATTGTTTATAAAATATGCAAACATTTTTTTACCGTGTACGAGTTTTTGTGTTATTTGTACCGTTTTGAAATCGTATACATTGAGTTCTAGCGTACGTTTCACCAGTGTTTAATTCCACTACCCATTTGTAACGGAGATGCTTTTGAATCCCCGCTACCGATGAAAATGCGTAAAAATATGGCTTTGTAAAATATTTGGAAATATTATATTGTGTTTAATGAGCAATGATTTTTTTTATATCAGGCTAACCGGTAAAAGTTGGACTAGCCATTCAAGATAATTTAAGTCTAAAACAAATTTCCGTACATTGAAGATTCGCGTGCTTAGAAACTAGCAATAAAATAATTTTATGGCAACTAAAAATATTTTACTTTCATCTGTTTTTGTAGTTTTATTACGCAGAATTGTGCGTTAATTATTTCATTACATATTTATGCTTTAAAATTGTCTCCATTTACAGGTTTTTTGAATTGAACATTTGCGTTATTTTTTGAGTTGGTGGTAACCAGAACGTAACCACTTTAAAAAGCGAGAAGATTACTATCTTTGTATGAAAAGCTTGGTCCCGGAAACTTTCATAGTAAGAGAGTTAATCAACTATTCAAATAATGTTTTTACTGACTTACTTCGCTTGGGCAGAAACTCTATCGTACGACTCTCTGTATGTATGTATTTCGAATACTTACACCAAATGCACTACAGTATTTGCTTCCACCGAATAACATCAAAATCAATACACTTTTAATGCCTAGTAAGTAAACGCCAGTAAGTAAAGTAAGTAAAGCAAAGTAATAAGTAAGTAAAGCTGAAGGCTGAACTACTTGCTGTAACTGATTCCTACCAACCCTGGCATGGTACACAATAAACGCCACTAAAGAACACTAACATTGCGGTCTTATTAGTTTTTAGCGTTGTATACTGTAGTTCAGTTAAACCACAGAAACAATAGCTATTTCGGTGCTTACAAAGACATGAATCAAGCAAAAATTAATGTTATTAAATCCAAATTTCCTTTGTTACTAAAAACTGGGAGCATCGAATTGTATTTTTTTTCAGTAATGTTTTTTCTGCCGTTTTTACAGATAATAATGAGCAAATATAGGGTTTTTTTTTTTGTTGTATGTCCAATAACTATTTTACTTATTGCTGTCAAACCAAACATAACTTTGGTCGAATGGCATACAAGAAGTACGTAGTTTCGGATCTTAACAAATCATCAGAATGTGATATGAAGCAATTTATTCTAACAAATTCTAATTTAATGTGCTTAATACAATTAAAAATGTTATATGTGCAAAAACAGCTATCCAGTCCTAAATTCACTGGCGATTTTCACTCCTTAATAGAATGTTGTATATTTATTGTGACTGTTGTTTCTTCGAAGTGGACTTGAATTTGCTTCGGGCGATTTTTTTTTCTTTCGACCAGTTAATCCAGCTACAGTTTTCTTGATGAATTCGTGAAAGTTTTTTTATAAGCAATGCTGCCGTGAACAGCAAGTTATAGGCCATTTTTAAGACGGGAGAAATGTTTAAGATTAGTTGCTGGTTTATTACTGCGGTAGTTGTGTCGATGAGAGACAACGTATTGTACTATTCAGGTCATTTCCCTCCCGCAACAGTGAACGGGGTTCCACTTCCGGCGGGATAAAACTTGGATTTCCGCTAGCGGGTAAAGTAACAAAGCGTGAGTTGTCGTTGCTCGGTGGGCGTTACATTCCACACTTATCGTTGCATATTCCTTTCGGTTATCGAAGTGAATTATCGTATATCTTAATTTGTTTAACATACACGCCTCAAAAAAAAAAGCTATGCACCACCTGTAATGGCCGACCAGAGGTCCCCGCCTCCTGACGTCACGGTATCACGTGACGACGATGTGGAGGGGGTAGAACTGAGGTACATAAAGCGTTCTCGCTGAACGCTGTCAATACATAGGGATATGATAACATCTTAACTTGAATTGTGTTGAGTGAGTGAGTGAAGAGATTTGGGCTGCTCTTGACAGCAAGGTCTTGAGAACCGATGAGGGTGATTGAGGTGAGTACGGAGCAACGCCGGAATGAAAGGGTGGGGTAAACGGGAGATCCCCGAGAAAACTCGCTGACCAGCGGCATCGTCGAGCACGATTCCCACTTGCGAAAATCCGGGAGTGGCCAGGCCGGGAATTGAACCCGGTTCGCTTTGGTGGGAAGCGAGCAGGCTAACCGCTCAGCCACCGCGGTCCCGCTTGTGTTGAGTAATAGCATAACCTGGGGCTCTTAAACCCAGTACCACTTAATTCTAGCACCATTTCGCACTTTCTACGTTCCAAACTTTTTACACTGTAAAAAAATTATTTGCCTGGACAATGACAACACGCGATAGTCGTATTTTGTATTACGCGCGGGTATATTTAAAAACATTGTAGATTCACGTTACAGAACGTCGTCAAGGCACGGATTTCGCAACAGTAAAAATGCCGTTCGTAAGATTTTCATATTACCTTGTCGAACGAAAATAAAACTTCTACGCAAAAAAAATATTTCGAACTGTTAAGCAAACACTACCTATACAGAAGTTATGTACGTTTATATATCATGCGGATATTTACTTCAGTGTACGTAGGAAAACCAAGCATCGATTTTTGGTTTTTTAGTTATTGCTTGAGCCCCTAAATTCTATGCATTTTCCGATAAATGGCTTAAAAAGTAAAATTTAATTATTCAGCTGTTAGTCCTCGCAGTCAAACTGTAAAGTTATTTTAAAAAATATAATCCGTTGCACAAAAATTAACGAGTACGAGTATGTTTCTATAAAATATAACGAATAAGTTACAAACCGGTGTGTGGTAAGCCTATAGTATTCAAAAATTTAACAAATCAGAGAATGTCTCATCTGAACTTGTTTAACCGTTGTCCGTTATGCATAGCTGCATATTTCAAATGTTATGTATTAATAATCTGATATACTCTAGAAACCGATACATAATCGTAAATTATAAAAATTTAAAAGTAGGTCTGCCTACTAATATTGTTGAACGCAAAAGGTGCTACGCATTTTAAATTACACGTCCTCATAATACAATTGCCATAAGACTGAAGTTTAAAATTTCTCTTCGAATGTTGCACGAGAGAAGAACATTATTTATTTACAAAATTTCACTGACGACGCCGGTTTTAAACAACACTACTTCGGATCACCGAATAACGGCTCATAACCGTGTCGACGTAAAACTAAATACAATGTTGTAAAAAAATTACATTTCCAATTAGAAAAACCGTTACGTAAGTAGTATATATATTTTCAAATGTAAACACGTTTAGTTTACGAAATACGCAAAATTTTCTGGCTTAATAATTTTACAGTACCTACGTTTTACGTCATATTAATGAAATAAGTTGTCTACGTGTCTTACTAAGAAATAAAGAACAGAAAATGAAATGCTAACCAGAAAATTACAGAAAAACATCAATAATTACAAATTTATTGAACCGATGAAGAGCTGCAAATTAAGCACCAAACAAACAAATTAAATACTAACCTTACTGTAAGTTACAAAAACACTCAGTTACAAAACTTTATTATCCGTAGTTTTCTGTAACACTGAAAATTTGGGAGCTAAGTTTTACGATATCGCTAAAGTAAAATATTTCACAAATAATCCATTCCACTTTTTTTCATGCACGCGTCTCTTACTGTACCATTACACAAACTGTAACCTTTTTTTTTATCTCATCACACCTGCGTTTACTAAAATAACCTAATACGCAAATTTTGTTAAACTTTTTCAGATATTGTTTTGTTTTTGCCCACACATAAACTTCCAACCCTAGAAAAGTCTCAACATAAAACACGTGTAGTTTTACTTCTGTGCGTCCCTAGCGCGCTCTGTTGAGACCAGGTAAAACTACCAAGCCCCACCTCATTTCAAGTTGCCCATTAGATCCACAGCATATTCGCTGGGATAATAAGTGCATTACAAAAAAGACACACTTCAAGTCTGGCGTGGTATTCTATAAACACAGTGTATATTTTTAACCCATACTTTCTCTTTTGTTGTGATCACTCCGGTGGTGCAAAACTCTGAGGTGTATATTTGAACAAAATCATTTTACAAAAATAGTTCCTAGGCAGTACAAAAACTTTTCAAAGATAAAACTTCTTTCTAGAATTGTGGATGATGGCGCTCTACCTGAATATAAGGATATTCATATTGTTTGGGATTAGATATCTGTTTAACTTGCAACCGATGAACATGGTAAAAAAAAATTTCACTTAAGGAGGAAATCCGAGCTATCTATATATACCCATATTTATTTAATATATTATGTTATTTTAAAAACTGCTTGCCTTTAAAATTGGAACATGTGATGCCAAACGTGTGGAACAATTTTATGAATTTATTCTAAACAAAACACTGGTTAATCCATAACTTGTACTTTCTGTTTTTAATTTTTTACCTTTTTTGTTTAAAATCAAGTTCACGTAATTCCATCTCTCAAACAGGTATGAAAATTCTTTCTCTTGTTAAAAGGAATCCTGGCACCAAGTTCTTCTCAGAACTTCCCGTTAGCAATGGAATGTACGTCAATGCTTGACTGGCTTTCGCAGGACTCGGCATGGCTTCACGCATGGACTTGCACGCCGACAAGTCCAACAACTTACACCTGAGTGCATCATCATATGTGACAACTGCGCGCCTCATGTCAGACTACTTTGAAACAAAAAATAATAATTGCTGACATTAAAAGAGCAGAATTTCATTTAGTTCAATACGTGCCACGTAGCCTAACAACATATTTCCTGTCGCGTAGGTTTAAAATGGTTAGCACAGAAACATCTTGCAATTTTATCATTTTTAATTCATTTCTCTATGTACAAAATACTACAATAGAGTGGCCATTTTCCGTGTCTTATACGTTCTGGATGACTTAAGTGAAATATAAAAAGTTCCATCGCAGTTTATAATTTGCAAGACGCTCTTCATTTTATATTTTTTCGTTTTATAAGTTGGCAAACTCTCTTAACAAGGAATGCACCTTAAAGTTCAGCTTTACCTATTATGCAGAAATTCTTCGTTTNTTGGCAAACTCTCTTAACAAGGAATGCACCTTAAAGTTCAGCTTTACCTATTATGCAGAAATTCTTCGTTTTCGTGACATAACTCCGGTTTCAGAGCTATTGTTAAAAATGTTTGATTATAAAAAATGTACAATTTACTTGTTTAATACTTCTGTATCTAATTTTCACTGTGTTGTTTCCTGCTTGCAAAAAAGGCAGGGGCTTATTGATAAAATGCCCATTTATTCCTGCCTTTTTACAACCAGCAGATAAAACACAATTAAATTGAGCACAAAAATACTAAACAACTGGTAAAATGCGAATTTTCTATAATCGTACATCGTCAGTAATTACTACGAATCCGCAATTATGACGCGAAAACGAAGAGTTTCTGCGCAAGAGGTAAAGCCGAGCCTTGAGAGAATCGTTCGTTACGTGTTGGTCGTAGAAGTAATTGTATATTTGGTTGTTTTTTTTGTTCGTTGGTTTCAGATGTGCGCAGAAGATAGTGACGCAGTTGGAAAGCACGCCGCCTCTTCAGACGCCCGCAACGTCGTCCAGCTACTTTCGGTCGCCGTTGAAGCCGACCAACAAGGACGACAAGAGAAAAGTAGATAAACGCAAGGACGAGAAGAAGGACGAGAAGGATCAGATCATCGAAAAGAAGAAAGAAGAGAAGCAAAACAAAAAGCTGGAGAAGAAAGAAGCGAAAGCGGATAAGAAACTAGACAAAAAGGAAGAGAAGAAGGATGCCAAAGCAGAGAAGAAAGACAGCAAAGCAGAAAAAAAAGAAGCGAAAAAAGAATCAAAAGCTGAGAAGAAGGAAAGCAAAAAGGAGGCAAAAGCAGAGAAGAAAAAGGAGAAAAAAGAAGCAAAAGCGGAAAAGAAAGATTAAAGTTTAGGTTTTCTCGAAATCAGAAAGTGGAAACCCACAATTCGCATGATCGGAGAGTTACTATTTCAAAATATTGTACATATGTTGATAGGATCATCTGTAACAATAACAGATGTACATAGGATAGCGCAATAGAATGTCCTCGTTCATTCATCAGAATCTGTATAAATCTTTGGCATGTGACATAGTGGACAATGAAAAATAAGACAAGAGTAATTTTGTATGAATGGCACTCATTCTTCATTTCACAGAAACGATATCGTGTTTGTCTGTTTCACTTTGCCTCATTTTCCTTCTTCCAGGTGCTTGACATGCGACGTGTCACTGTTAACTCCATGTCCGTTTTAAGTATCTCTGTGAACAATTCACGAAAATCTTATCCACGAAAAGTTCAAAATAAATTTTTCTATACATTTCTGAACATACATGGAACAAAAAATAAAGACTCTACTTATTTTATTTGAATATCGAAACATCCAGGTGGGAAATAATGTGGATGATATTGAAATACTTTTTCTTGAACTTATATAATATTATGATTGTTGGGGCTGGTACAGGAATTTACCCACAACAAGCATGCCGCTCTCCCTAATATCATTGAAATTATTTGTCAAAAAATACGCATTTTTTATTAAGTTATTTGTTACATGTAACACACACACACGCAAGATGTGTAGAAAAATATTATATTTCGGTATATAAACTGTAGTTATAGTTACGCGAAATACATAAATTACGTTTTGTAAATACTAAGGACATATTTTACTTGTTTGTCCTCTTGCTCGTAAACAAGTTCGTGTGTTTGGCCGTCATGGTAGTGGCGACAATTGAAAGGAGACGAAGATAGGAAATATCTTCATTCTTGTTAGCGTGTTTTTCTTTTAATTAAAGATGGCAATGAACAAATGAAAAAAAAACCTTGTCATGCTAAGGAAGTTTGTGAAACATACATAACGGTATGTTACCGAATATTGCGCATCGGTTTTAAATTTCTAATGTTTCGTATAACATATTCAGTCTTAACCAGTCCCTAGCTCATATCTAAAGAAAAATATATTTAACAGATCTGTTGAAAATCTCGTGGTTATAATCTAAGTGTCGTTGAAGATCACAGACTAATTAAAACAATTATCATATTGCCAAATAACATGAACATTTCCACATCATGGTTCAACCTGGAAAGGAAAATTTCAAAAACCAACACCAAGACAAAAGTGAATCAAACAAATCTATTCTGAATCATCAGTATTTCAGTAGTTTTCTTTAGTAGTGTTCTAAATAGTATGTAAAAGTAGTTTTTGACTAAAACTTGTAAAATATTGGATATTGTTGTTACACTTGGCAACTGTGTGAACAGGCAGTTTGCGTGAATTTCACGTTAGCTTGCTGCAACCTCTAACGCTTCAGTTTATTAATAGTACATTTAAGTAATATTTTTGTTTCAGAGTATGACTTTAAAAGATAGCGTGAAAAAAGTTGAGTATAAGTGAATTTTATTAAGTAATTAAATACCTTACTTGCGTTAAGATAAGCATTGAATTGCATTAATAATCATTCCAGAAATACATGTTTTTGTATCAAGAAAGAAATATTATAAAGTAAGTGACATTAAATTCTTTCGTACTCTAGGTAAGCTGTGAGTGACCATTTTATAGTGAAAATAGGTAACACGTTTCTGTATTTTCTCCTGCTACTGCCTTAGTTTAAAGTGTCAGAAGCGAAATGCTATTTATCTGAGTTCTAGTAAGGAGCGTGAGTTTTAATAGATGTGATATTTAGTTGGCAGGCAGTTGTAAAGTTTAGAAAAATATTACAATGAAAGCTATTTTTAAGAATAAAGATTATTTTTTACTAATGTTGGAAATATTTTTTTATATATATATGTGATTTCCCAAGCAAGTCAATTTATCAAAATCAAAATATAATGCATCCACTACTTTTGTAAGAGGTAAACCGGCAGTTGAACCTAATGTAGGTTTTAACCTCATGTATAGAGTAATTTTTATAATTTAAAATAATTAATTAAGTTGTTATAAAAAAGTTAAATACTTTAGGCTAACAAAGAAAACAAAATTTTTTTAATAGAAGACATCACAAATACTGAGTTGGAATTAAAAATATTTCTATAAAATATGTTTATGAAAATATGCTGTTTTTAGTTCGTTATAAACAGAAAGCAAGATAATTTTTAAAAATAAAGTATTTTATTTGAAATTCAGCATGCTCAACAAACAGTTATTATAAATTGACTGAAACGGATTTTATAAAAAGTTAATTTTTATCTGTTTATAGTTTTATACGATGTTGTAGAGCGTGAAGTGGCAAAAGTGACGAGAAATAATTTATTTTTTCACAGAAACTGATTTTAACTTTTTTTTTTTGCCTAACTTAATTAATACTTTTGTCACATACTTAAATTGAATATAAAATATTCCTTGTCACGCATTTCATACGGCACACACTCAAGTGAGCACGACGAGCGTTTTGGTGACGTTTGTTTGTTTACGGGCGAGCGGTCAGCTGTTTTAAGCTTAAGTGCTTCCCGACAGGAGCCTACAATCGGTCCTTAATCACTGTCACGCCACGTCAAAGCAAATCTATCGAGTGCTGCCGCTCTTGAGAAAGTTCTCTGCACGTAACGTTGTTCTACTCCAACAACTGGTAAGGCTGTATTGGTTTCTATATCACATTCACNCGAGCGGTCAGCTGTTTTAAGCTTAAGTGCTTCCCGACAGGAGCCTACAATCGGTCCTTAATCACTGTCACGCCACGTCAAAGCAAATCTATCGAGTGCTGCCGCTCTTGAGAAAGTTCTCTGCACGTAACGTTGTTCTACTCCAACAACTGGTAAGGCTGTATTGGTTTCTATATCACATTCACGCACGATTGTTTTAATAAATAACCGTAATAAAAAAGCTTTCAAAGCAAAGCGGATTGATTACAATTTCTTGACGTGTATAAGTACCAGATTACGTTCACTTTCAACTGTAGACTAAGGGTTAATAATGCTGGTAAAGTAATGCGTGTATGAAAATAAATAATTTTGACGATAAGGTGGTGTAATAATTGAGTGATATTTAGTGAAACAGCACGACTGCAGTAATGCTACTTTCGACATTGCAATGAGGCTCTCATTTTAACTGCCGATTTATTCAGTAATACAAAAGAAACTACAAAACCAGCAAGTGTCATATCACATTTGCATCAAATGTTAGTCACTTCGTTTGATAAAAAGGCGAGTAAAATTTCACAAAACAGTTGACAGAGGCTGTGATTGACTAATATTTAAATTTCGCATGAAAAAGCCACACTTCATTTTACTTAAGCCTGGATGCACTATATTTTATCGTTTATGTCTTTTGTCTCTAAATGTGTTATGTAAATCATGTGACAGACTTTCTTCCCACAAAATATGGCTAAGTTTTGGTAAGAGCTTTTTAAGATTAACGCAAAATTATGAAAGAAATCAGTACATTCTTTACTTATTGTAAGTAAAATTAGAAACGTCTTTAAAGTATCGTTTATTAAAAATATGTTATTGCATTTTGATGGTACTAGAAAAGATATACCAAACAAAATCACCGCTCGTTTTACAATACCAACAACCTGTAATTGCAAGTCCGTCTCGAAAAAAGGAATGGATAAATAAAGTAAATTCAAATTGTGGTATAAGCCTTTGAAGTTATAGCTGAAACACGAGCTTACAGCAAATATTTAAGTAGGTTAATTATTTTTAAAAATACATTAGGTGCCTGGGAAATGTACAAAATTGATCAAGTTATCACGTTGTTTAATAGAAACTTTTACGACCGCTCTATTTTTTTTAATAGAAATTTAGTGACTCGGGGGAGTAATTTATTTTTTAAATCAGGACGCTAATTATAAGGTTGAAAGCGTCTACGAAAACGTCTAAGTTATTCTCCAAACTCCGCCGTATTCGAGGAACTGATGTGCAAATTTATTAACAAAGCAACGTAATACATGCATACAGGCAACACGCTTTACATTCGAGAGTCCTAGCGACCGTAGCCTATAATAAATGTGCTCCTAGTTTTACCACACCTCAGCTCCTCGGGTGCAATAACGTTTGCTTCCCACTAGACATTTAAAGTATATTTTAATAAATTTGTGCCAGATTTCCTGGAACTGTGGAATTTCGTAAAGCAACTCTATCTATTCCGAGGTATTGTGGGAGGGTGATAGGTGTCGCTACATAACTCCTCCAATATCAAAATTTATGATTTGTAATATGCGTTGATCAACTGCCTGTAATTTTTGCACTGAGTGTTCTAAGAAGTGCAATCGTTTGGAAAGTTAAACTGAAATAGTGAAATCACTGAAACAATAAATATGGTAATATCACTTATGTTCCTGCTTTAACGTGTATAAAACGAAACGCTTACTGAGTGACGACCAACTTTAATATTACAGTCGTAATCCACCGCCAACATTACCGTACCCAAGCCAGTTATTTTAAACCTTAAAAGTTATTTCAAACCTTTTCAGTCAGCCACGAACAAGCACTAGCTGTGAAATGATTAGCACGATGTTTCTCGTAATGTAAAATGTTTTATCGCGAAATATCCTAACCAGTCGAGTCTCAAGCGTACTTTTACGCGTTAGCTGCCACGAAAAACATTTATATGACAAATGATGTGGGTCAAATTATATTTGACCTTCGTGACGATAGCGAGGTCTCAAAAAAGATCGGTTATTAGTATCAAATAACATTTTGCGTGTTTTAATGCGTAAAAGCGAATGGCGCCTTTACACCTCGTATTTTTTGTCATAAACATCGCTACCTAATACGTGACTCATTTAACACTCCCAGTCTGGGACAGGCTCGAGCCAACAACCTTGGGTGTCGTATTTCTGAGTGATGATCGTCATGCCATAAGAAACATCTTGAAGATTTTGAACACTTAGAGATAATTGCAGCTCCGTTACTATTGGTAACCATTGAAAATTATTTCCACAAGTACTGCGCTTTCTGCAACTGCGTTGTCTAGTTTCTAACACGAACTCTGGAGCTCAAAAATTAAATCACTGTCTAAATTTAAAAGGTGACTTTAAGGAAGTGATGCGTAAGCGGGATAGTACCGCACGGTAAATTAAGCACTTTTAAAACCCACCCTTCGAAAAAAAAATACTGCCCGTAACTACGTAAGTGATATAGTATTCACTGGCGTGCAGACTTCTAGTAAAGTATGCAGTGAATCAATAAAAAACAGTTATTAACACTTTTCGTTATATTGAGACTGTAATGTTTAAATGTATGACCGCTGAGGTTACTGTTTCATGATTTATACATTTTAAAGTATGAATATGGATATTAATAACACATTTACATTCGTAAAAATTCCATGGTTTTTCTTGGATGACACATGAACAAAGTGACCATGTANCATATTAATAACACATTTACATTCGTAAAAATTCCATGGTTTTTCTTGGATGACACATGAACAAAGTGACCATGTATTTGGCAATGTTAATGTTACATATTGCGGAAGGATACGAAATTATAAAACAAGTATATCTTAATCAGGGTTTTCAAAAGCGCGCAATTAGCCGTGAACGGCCTATAATCACGGGACTGCAGCAGGCGCTGCGCACGTGATTTGCGTCGTTTTCTTTGACTGTCTCTTGATTACAGATTTTCTCCTTATTAATTTGTGATATATATATATTATTTATTTATTTGTTTACCCCACGCAACAAGTTAATGTTAGCCAATGTCTAAAGCGAGGCGGTGAGTGGGTAAGCACGTAATAAGGAACTACACTAGTGCCCGATTGGAACGGGGACAGAAAATGGTACAGAAGATAATCCCCAGTGCATTCAGTAACGACTGAATCCACTAACTTCCAAATATTGATCAGGCATGCTAACTGCACAGACAAACATTCTCGTCCTGTGCACTGATTTTCTTTTCGCTTTGTCATTTAAGTTATTTTCAAAGAAATTTTTAAAGTAGATGTTTATAGTCAATAAAATATTTAAACCGATTAATATAAAACTTTAAACTACCACGCACGCAATCTTTTGCTGCAGTTATTTGGAAACACATATACGCTCATATTAAGCTCGTTTAAATAAAATTATTTTATGTTACATAGTATTAATCGCATAAGTTTCTTGTTCACGTGTACCAACAGTCAGTTTTGTGGGAAGAACTCTGATATCTTCACAAGTATTTTAATTTGTTTCCTTCTTATCTATTGCTCTATTCACTGAATATTTCGAAATTATTTAATTTTTACTTTAAGGTTGTTCTTTCTGACCTTTGAGAGATATCGTCTCAGAACTCACTATCGTGTTTGTTGTTTATAATCTGCTACGCCCCCCTCTGACATATTATCATGACCACCTGCAAAACTAATTCATAAACAGCTTATTTTAACTTTATTTCTATGTNGCCCCCCTCTGACATATTATCATGACCACCTGCAAAACTAATTCATAAACAGCTTATTTTAACTTTATTTCTATGTGACGTAATCAACTCTTTAATTTTCGTGTGAATTAACTTTCACATGTGGAGTTATTTGACTTAATGTTTGTAATATGTTGCTATGTTTCTTACTACGGGGATGAGTGATTTAATAAACTTTTATTTCGAACAAACACGTACATCCGAATTAATATTTCATTCGATCATAATATATAATACTAAATGAATGGAACATATGCTGAATGTCTCTTAGTGATGAAATAATATTTTATATTTTTAATGTTATTAAGTCATATTACTTCTGGTGCTTTCTTTTCGATTTTATGATCATATAAAGAAAGCAGTTACCTTGAATTCTTGTGTAGGTTCCACCTATATTTTAAAACGCTATTATGTAATTTTACAATAACTCTTTCCGTTAAAAGCAAACTGGGAAATGCACCTCAGATCTTATATGCATTCGCACGTGTTCTGGTAAGTAGTTTATTTGATTTTGTGTATTGTGATGCAAACTTAAATAAGTATTTTATACGTTCTCATTCCTACAAAATGCGAATCTAAATATGAAATATAGCATACACTTAATTTTTAACCATATAATTTTGTAAAACTATTGTGGATATTTTACATTCCGTAAATATGTAACTCAATGTAGGTACGCAGGAGGATAGTGTGTTTTCGATAACAACCAGTTTTAATTAACGAGAGAACTAAACACGCTGCATTTTTTTAAGTGTATTGTTTTATTTCGTATTTTAAGGCTATAATTTTTGCTCTACGATAAAAAATAACCATCTCGCAGTTACCATTATGCCATAACTGAAACAAAAATAAAATAAAAAGGTGCGTCATTTTGATTACGTTCGTTTTTTCGTGTTGTATAAATTAAAGTAACTAGTGCTCTTACTGTTCCACAATTTTTTTATTCTCAGATAACTTTGAAACTATTTCAAAATATGCCTGTTGAGCAGCAATTTTCTTGCAAGCCCATGGAATATTTATAATCCGCAGGTTTATATTGCGCTCTAATAATGTAGTCTATAGTTTGAAAATCAGAAGTTNTGTAGTCTATAGTTTGAAAATCACAAGTTTGTTCACAACACATCATCGGAAAGTAATGCAACGTCTTAGAATTCATATCCCAACAAATATTATTTGGGCAAAACTGCAGATCTAGTTAAACGTAACAGTGAAAAATTTAAAACAGTAGCACTGTTTCTTCACATAGCGTCACCATATTTGAATAGCAAACCCGGGTTACAAACTGTTCTTTGAGATAAATCTTTGAAACAAACAAAGAAATTAGGTTGAGTCTAGCATTTAATTGACTTAGTCATTTCAAATATTAACTGATTTCAAACTATTTTGGAACAGTTGTATTGTCTCTTACGAACTTGAAATCATACACGTTTTTACTCTGTACTTTTTTTTTTTTTTGCGTTTTTTAGACGCTATCCTATGTTTAAATGTCTAATTATTGGGGTTCTCTATTAAATATCAGAGTTTTTTTAATACGTTATTTATTCTTTTTGGGTCTTCTACATCATTTTAGCGTGACTAACATAATTTAAAATTACTGGAGGGCTAATGTCAATCACTGTTCTGACGTGTCTGTTCCTGGCGTTAAGACGACAGCATATAATTGGACTTATCATGCGTATAACCATTTGCATTACCTTAAGAGCAATGCGTGTAATTAGTTTAATCTAAAGCTTAATAAGGCAGAATGAATGTATGTTAGGCTTCCACAAGTGGATTTCAGAAATAAAAATACATATTGCCTGTTCGTGTAAATTTCAAATATGAGAGCAATGCACTTAAGGAAAAAATCTAAAAAAATTTAGACAATAGTTTTCTTATCAAGAAATTTGTAAATCCTTTGCACACCATACCCAGAAATGTAAAATTACTTGATTAACTTCCTAGTTACTGTTTTCATGCATAGGGGTTGATTTTTTTTTTTATCTTTCTATGCGAGGCGCTTTAAAAAAAACCATAATTTCGAGTTTTAAAAAATCGTGCAAATCCTATGGCATTGCACACACGCACGCACTTTGGTGAGGCAGCTATAGCAACAAAATAACAATATAAGAGGTTATCAAGTCATCATATGCAATGCTTAACAATGGTCTGTATCTCTTTCGTGACGTCACACACACGTCCAGAATGCGAAACTGGCCATTCCATCCCTTCCTTATGCCACAGCAGCAAAGACCGAGGTTAAAACTGCCCATCCCTTTCACAGAGTGTTATAACTGGATGGTGTTATGCAAAAAAGAATCAGTCCACAAAAACTAAAAAATTAGTTGGTTGTGTAGCCACATTAATCGTGTTATTAATTTCTGTCTCTTTCACAAAATAACCTGCAGTCANGCGTGTCGAATATATATGTATATATTTAGTTAATAAACAACCGTTGAGACTGTCTGGCTCTCATGTGTGTTGATCAATTTGCTAATACATTTACTCCTTAGATGTGCGATAGGAGTTTTTTTTAGCAAAAAAGGAAATACATAAAAGGTGTGCCATGAATATAAAGTGATTATGTGGCTGTTTTAACTATACCTACGACCACATTACAATTGTTTACTCTGTAACCTTATCTATAGACCGTATAGTCAGTGTTTTACGAAGTCACAAAATTTTGCGTCACAAAATAGGTTTTGAATACTTAAATTTCGCGTTTCTTTGCAAAACATAATTCATTTCCCGTTCAAACGGTATTTTTCCTACAATCAGTTTTTGACAAGGCGGTAACACTGCCAGTCATGGACAGCGAATGATTGATTTTTTGAGTTGCCGAAAATTGAGTTGAGATCTCACAAAAAACTACGAAGAGACAACATAATATTTTTATATACTTATCTAATTATTAATTATGTAGCAGGTCAAATCATTAAAACCTTGTTGACTTTTATAGTAAGTCATTCTTGGTACAAATGTGAATAATTGTATAGCTACTTTTTAAAAGAGTTACTTATCTTCACAGCCCGTGTCCTAAATATGAATTGGTTTGCAGGTGAACATGATAAAGCTGAATTAGCATTTTGATATTTAATGTCTTAAAATATCACACTTTTGTCATTAGTTGTACGTTCTTTGTCTATAGATAATAGAATTTTAAATAGTAAGTAGAATATTTTAACGTCCATCTACTATAGGTTTTGTTAGTCAAGTTTTCACAAAAACTTATTATACCATATAACTAAGGTAAAACCAAACGTTGGCAATAATATTATTATTAACGTTATAGCTCTAAATATTATCTGTGTAAGAAATATACATTTTACTGAACTGGTCATGTGGAATTAAGTAGGTGCAACAATGAAAAGTCTATGAGGAAGTAATTTTATCACGAGAATAAAATGACAAACAATTGAACAAACGTTTCAAGCTATTTCGCAGAAGTTGAAAGTTTACTTCGCGAGGTCGCTTTGAAATTAAAACTTTAAGTTTATCCCGTTTTATTTCGCAAAACCAACCCTTCAATGAGACTATTTACCTAGACGTTAGGCTTAGTAATACGAAATACTCCAAGGTGCTAAATTGCAAAGTTCATGAAAATGTGTTATAGCTTCTAGAGTCGTGATTAGCATAACCGAGAAAATGGAAAGTAATTTTCCCCATTCCGTTAGGAAATTGTCATCCAATGAAGATAATTACATGTGCGTAATTCAACTGTGCTACTTAAAATACTTTATAGTTCAGGCTGACGTCACTTCAAAACTCTAAGTAAAAGGGTATTTTGCTTTTTTTTATATAGTCAGAAAATTTAAATTTAATTTTATGNCGTCACTTCAAAACTCTAAGTAAAAGGGTATTTTGCTTTTTTTTATATAGTCAGAAAATTTAAATTTAATTTTATGCTATTGATTAACCAGCACAAAGGAAAGAAAAAAAATTAATACGTGCGTAAATTTATAACCATATCTAGAAACATTTGTATAAGTAGGAGTGAAATGCAAATAAGAAAATAATGCCCAGAAGTCCAAAACGCGTTGGACGAGTCGGGCGAGTTCATTTCCGCTGCACGAAGGGGTGGGGTGGTTCAAGTTCAGTAGTGACAGCGGCCGAGAGCGGTTGAGCTAGAGCTACACCGCGTGTGCATATTGCCTGTCGTAAAAACGTAAGTCGCGTAGCGGGGTATTTAACAGCGCTGCAGTAGAGAGCGATGTTATCAGTAGCAGTGTCGCGTGGTTCACTTCCCTCCAGCGGCGGGCGCTCGGGAGAGCCCTCCCCTACACTGCCTCCCCTACCTTCCCTCCCTCAAAGCTGCACGAAGATTATTTTCTCATTTGAACATTCCTTTTTTTCTGCCATTCTAAGGAGATAGACATAACGATAGAAACGTCATTCGAACGTGTGTCGTCACAAGTGAGGTATACCAACTGCACGAAGAAACGCGCTTGGGATTAGTTCGTGGTGGTGATCAGCCATTCACGTAGCTAATCTGGTTCAGCTGTCGCAAAAGGAAAGTATCCAGAGAGCATGGCGGGCGTTAATATGGTACTGTTTCGTCGTCTGCAGCCAAAAATGTGTAACATTCACAACATGGAACGTGTGTGCTTCCTGATGTGAGAAATTGCTACGAAGAATCTGAATTTCCAAACAGAAATAGTAGCAAGGTTGCAGTAAACTCTCCACCTTGTTATGAAACTAAACTACAGGAACTCCACGCTTTTTTTGATTGCAGCCCCAACAGCGGTCGCGCAAAGCAAGCGAATAATAAGCATGCAGTTTAAGTAAAGAAGGATACAGCAAGCCTCTGCATCGTCATGCCAATCACTTACCTGTGGCACAGAATAAGTAAATGCACAGAGGCGAAATGACGTGGCGGTTCCTCTGATATGGGCGTACCCATTCCCTGTTTGGCTGTGCTGCTATCTGGTAACTGGCCTTGCGTATGGTCGGCTACTGCGTGCCACGAAAGGTTCCCTATTGGCTGAGCTGCCGGCCGGAAAGTTGGTTACCTGGCGCTGATTGGCGAACAGACGCTCCGACAGTTTGCTGGTCGGCGACGCCATGTTGCTGGCGCGTGCGGCTGGAGTTCGCGTAATAAGAGGCTACTTCGCCTCTGCATGTTCAAGCACTCTGTGCCCGGTGGCCTGAAGTATCCCCATTCGGTGTGGCCACGAATAAATTTGGACGCTAGCTTTCGGGGAGATGCATCGAGGCTCCTATGCACCAGAAGCTGTTCTGCGTGTTCAAGGATCCCGAAGCGAGGGAGCACATACGGGCGATACTAACACGCAAGCCGAGCGCCTCAACGCCCCTATGCGCAAGGCGTTCAGTGTTTCCGTTGCACCGTGCCAATTAAATGTGGAACAGTAAGATTTCATTATACGCGAAGAAATCCCACATATTAACTACGGTCTTATGGTTGTACGTTTCTTCTACCTCATAAGGAATCTGCGCAGGCACGCTTCAAAAATCCTATTATTATTATTATTATTATTATTTGCTATTTTACGATTATTTTTTTGTTTGAACACACATGATAGGATAAAAGTAAAAAAAAAAAAAAATGATCCGTGCTTAGATAATCGGTTTCTATCTTTACTGGCTGTAGTCGTATTCCCATGACATTTATTTACTGAGGTACGCGTGTTCTCGCAAACAACCAATTCCACAGAAAATATTTTAGTACGTAGTCCTATTAAGCCACAGCAATGTGTTTCAAAAATGCTTCGCAAATATTTCACTTCACTATCGACGGTTATGAAGCACTTCCATGTCTATCTCTAAATGGCACGAAGCCGAGAGGCAAAAGTCAAGCCACGTTCGTAGAATACAAACCAAGGTGACATACAATGTAAAAAATTATGTACTTGTTACAGCCAATTCTTTGGCAACTGGTAACCAAAGATTTTTTTGTAAATCTTCAGCTGAAATACTGCAGTTTTACGGAACATTATTTTAGAAAGCACATCACATTTTTATTTAGCTCAATAATTATATAAGCGTGAAGTCTACAACACTTGCTCTTTAAAATTCCACATTATTTTTACGTTCTCGATACTAAGATTTTGTGATATTTACTCTAATTTATTTGCATTGTTACAAAAATAGCTTTTTGCAACAAATTTCCAAGTAACTAATTTCTTGTAAAAATAAAAATAAAAACATTGTTTCGGCTTGCAGTGGAAATCACTCTGTGAACATCCGCTGCTTAACGAACTGCCTGTAAGACACGTGCAGAGTGACGTACCTTAGCTAGTGAGTCATCGAGAACTGAAATAACATTTCTAGAGTTCAAATATGTATTGCTACAGAGCGATATTATTGCGGCAGCTAATTATACCGCCTTCCAAACCAACTGCTTCAAATAAAAATATATCTCCACCGATGTTCTAGTATGCCAACCCGACATACTGTGCTTGATTTGTTATGTATCATCGCGCTTGGTGGAACGATGTGGATGTGTTACTTCGTAGTTAGAACCATAGACCTCATACGACGGCTTTAATTCTTAAGGTTGAACAAGTGAGACGTAGCCTACAGAAACTGTATTTTATTGATGCATTAGTAGGGCTTGCGTCTTCTAACAATCCTGACGCCTTTCGAAAGCGGCTCATATTTAAGCCAGTAACCAGGAACACTTACCAGTGCTATTTCCTGAGGAATATGTTGTATACCATAAGTCTCGGTTATGTCGTCTTTTTGCAGNATACCGCCTTCCAAACCAACTGCTTCAAATAAAAATATATCTCCACCGATGTTCTAGTATGCCAACCCGACATACTATGCTTGATTTGTTATGTATCATCGCGCTTAGTGGAACGATGTGGATGTGTTACTTCGTAGTTAGAACCATAGACCTCATACGACGGCTTTAATTCTTAAGGTTGAACAAGTGAGACGTAGCCTACAGAAACTGTATTTTATTGATGCATTAGTAGGGTTTGCGTCTTCTAACAATCCTGACGCCTTTTGAAAGCGGCTCATATTTAAGCCAGTAACAAGGAACACTTACCAGTGCTATTTCCTGAGGAATATGTTGTATACCATAAGTCTCGGTTATGTCGTCTTTTTGCAGNCAGGAACACTTACCAGTGCTATTTCCTGAGGAATATGTTGTATACCATAAGTCTCGGTTATGTCGTCTTTTTGCAGTACTGCGAGTTATCGTGTTTTCTTAAGGGTTGGTTCGTAATCGAAACACTCGAGCACAGAGCATAGGTCGTAGCAGTCGAACATTCGCACGACATGAAATCTTGTGCAAAATTGATTCACAATTGAATACTTAAAAATTATTTTAAGCCAATGAAACTTTGCGGTGAGTCTGACGTCAGTTGTGTGTTGAAAATTTTTTTTTTATATTTGGATGTGTTTACGCAAATAAAAGGGATTTTTAGTAATTTAGAAACAGGGCAGTGATTTGAATTAATATGCATTTTTCTTTTTTTCAAAATCTTTGCTTTTGCGGTCGTAAATATTTGAATAACCTTTAAAAATTTCTGCTAGTAAACTGTTGTGTGTTCTTTGCTCTAAATTTATGTCTTGCGACATTTATTCGTTCCTGCCGCATAACTGTTCCTCCGTGTTATATTAAAACTTCGTCGAACATTTTTTACTCTGATCTGAATATCTGAATGAGGTATGTGGACGTATTCTTTAATTTATATTGGTAAAGGAAACACGGTTATGTCAGGAACTCTCATGCACCTGCATAAGAAATTAAATAATTGGTAAAGGAAACACGTGATACAGTCCTTGAGAGTACGTGACGACCTGTTATGCGCAATTGTAAATCAAAAGGTTCGATATCATGGCGGTAGACTCTTGTGTACACGACCTATGTTCTGTGGTTACTCTTATGCTTTTAATTGTGAACCAAGCTTAAAATGTCGACGTACACGTAAAGTATAACATTCCTTCTTAGATCATCTCCTCCGTCCTTTTACAAATCAAACCATGAGGCCTATATTTTATCTTGTTGTATGCTCCGAGGATTCTGCAAGATACAACTTCTGTCAATTACGATATAAAAAACCTTTATTCCTCAATAAACTTTGTCATTGTTGCACCCCTGATTTTTGTAGCAGATGAGTAAATGCGCCTAGTAACTATATGATATCCTATTTCCAATGAAAAAAACCATGAAAAATAACTTAACGTGGTTTTACTGTGGCGGTGCTGTAGTATGTTGGAGGTGACATTTTAACGTTGACGTTTAGCTGGTTGTAGACCGGTATGGTTGTTGTAGACCGGTGTGGTTGTTGTATGTAGGTTTCTAAAGTTTACTGGCAGTGAGACACTTTGAAACTAGGTTCAAATATTAGTTTTTTAATGTGAAAAAGTTTGACGAATCCTGCTGCTGTCGATAACTAGAAGCAGTAATCAGTGTACTTACTGTGCCAATGAAGATGGAAGTTTGCTTATGAAAACTTACGGTGTGCGTTTTCAGGTGGGCTGGCACTTTTTAAATCTCATTGTATTAGTCTGGTTCTGCGTGAAACACGCACCTACAAGCCTTTGTTAAGTAAGAGCCACGCCATCAGTCAGCAAAGCCAGGATTTTTCTCAACCCCAATTATTGAAGGTTTTTCCTGTAACGCTAATGATTTTAAAACAATGTTTCTTGTATAAGTCTGGTACAAAATCATTGACCCTCGGCAGAGCTTAATTCCAAGGATATCTTTGTTAAATCTTCACTTTTTAAAATTGTTTGGCTATGTTTAAAAAATTCCGCTCGTTAATTAGTTTGCCAACCCCGTTCTCTTCTGCAGTTCGATATATTTTGTAAAATATAAATATGTGCATGTTGTGAAAAATATTTAGCAAGGCGATCGTTTGTTCTTGTTTTGATTTCAGCATATTATAATGTTTAGAATAACGTTTTGGCTCCTGTTTTTACGTTCCACCCCGCCTTGGCAATAAATGTTCACTATCACGTTACAGCATTTCAATGGTTAAAATCTCCGTTATTGCAGGTAAATTAATAGATTGTCCTCAAAAAGTAATTAGAAGGGTTTTTCTACGTGTAATTGTAATGCAGCGTGCAACCTCCGCAAAAGAGTTTAATATCCAGATGGTAGTATAACCATAATATGATAAATCATCATCACATAATCAAGAGAAAACGGCTGTATTAGGTCCTTGTACGACTGACTTGTAAGAATGTGATCGTGTTATGTGCAAGCCAGCTTATCTCTCGTCAAACTTGAAGTTCGACGGAGCCGCAAAATATGACTAACTGGTAATAGCGGCACTGTCAAAATTTATATTATGGAAAACAGATTTGTTAATTGTCGACATTTAAGTAATAACAATACGTTTACAAATCTGTGCATACCCCTGATATAAGCTGAGCTGATCTCAGCTAGTTGTGGTTTCTCTACCGGCACCAGTTCACTACAAAAGCCCTTGAGCGACCATCTAAGCACAACCTATATTTTTTCGAAAATAAAATATTAACTAATTGTATGAATTCTTTGTGGATTATTTGCGATTTTACTAATGTATTTTCTTTAAAAAACTTGCTTTTTGTAAAAGTTTTGTACGATGCTGAATTAATTTTTTTTTAAGAAAATACTTGTTAGCAGCATAAAAATTTCAAACGTTTAACACAGTATGCAGTAAATTTATTTGGAGTTATTTTTTTTTATGGAGTATTTGAAATTAGTATAAAACTATTCAATTTATGTTTAATAAGAAATTATACGTGAGGAATGATTGCTGCTCATCTTCCACCGGCACTAACAGTACGATATTAAGCCGTCGGAGGAAGTTACGGCGTTATTTTATGGAAATATTATCAAATATTTTTTGTCTTTCGAATTATGGTTGCCTGAATGTTGTGGTCATTGAGAGCCAATGAGAAATATAGGTTGTTGACGTACCTCTAAAGCAAATTTATCCTAGTACCTCAACTACTACACGTGTTGTCAATTCAGTTTTGTCATATTTTTTTATATGCATTTGTATCAAGAAGCTTGATGCCACTATATAAAGTAAGATTTGGAGCTTCGTTAACAAACTTCTAAAAATCTGACAGTTAGGTATTATTACCTATACTATTTTCATGAAATGAAAAACACATCACAGCTGAATAAACTGAGACACTTGTAAAACGTTTAACAGCTAGATATTTAGCCACCATTAAGGCAAAGGAGACTGAGTAAACTGACAACGGAAAGCATTGGCTTGGGGAACGGAAGCACCCGGAGAAAACCCTGTCATCCAGTAGCAACGTCCGCCACGTTTATTGCCATGACCCCGTTAGGAATCGAACCGGAACTGCCTATGTGGGAGTCCGTTGCGCTGACCACACAACTAACTACAGCGGCTAAAAATGAGTTGTGATTCAGCAAACTTTGGCTGTTAAGAACCTTCGCTGATGTTCGACCACATGTAACGGACTTGATAAACAACTGGATTAACTGTCTGCAAAATATAAATATCAAATCTTGTGTGCCAGAGTACGGACTTCTTTAGCACCTTCACCCACGTTACGCCATTCAACTTGGTCGCAGAATTTCTAACCAGCATCTAGGGCGGAAACAAGAGCGCAGTTTTGAATTAGCTCGTTTGAGTCCACAAAAATCAATTTGTAAACACAAAACTGTGCTATGGCGTGGGATATAAATTAAGAAAATGTTAAGTATTGTACACTATTTTTTTTGCTTCAACTATTTTCACATCTCTAATGCTAAGACTATTTTTTTTTTATCGACCCTTTTAAGTAAACTTTGTATAGAGCTATACTTAAATTATCGATTGAAAGTTTTCCCAAACGCACTTGGATCGGACTGAAATATAGAATAAGATAATGAATATTGGTTGCCTAAGTACAACGGAACGTACAACCAGGGGCCAATGTTTTAAAGTAAACATGCCACTGGACTGAAAAAAAAAACTCTATGAACAAACGGCTGTCTTACTAAAACATTAATATTTGCAGCGTCCGCGTGTTTGTATAATAAAATGGATACTAAACTCTCGAGTAAATTTGAGTAAGTGAAAAATATATATTTGTTGTATAAGAGAACGGGAGTGTATATAAAACGTTCACACTTCAGGTTTAACTTACACTTAAATTTCTTCAGGTGCTTGTTCTTTGGTGCAAGTCACAGTCAGAACTCTATTCTTGATTCAGCTTAGGAATGAAATTTTACTCCAAATAAAATAATAATAGCAGTTAATTTCTATGAAAGTATTGCAATTTCACTGAGCTGTGTGCAATAACACTAAGCAGAGCGGAAGTTTTCATAATATGGCTATAAAATTGACGAATTCGTGACGTCTTATCATTCCTCCTTTCTAAATCTCTTAAATAGTCTTATGTAATTTCCTACATTCTTTTTATCATGTAAGTCAGGTCTCAGAGTTTGATGTGATCATGCCTCAGAAATGCCTACACCTTCACACCTTCAATAGAAGTAAATGTAATTTTTTTTACGTGAAAACATATATTGCTTCTTTCTCCTCCGATAAATGGAACTTAAATAATTCAATTTGATGGTCTTAGAATTTGAGTGGTGGCCAGTCACGGGCGAAGCGCAAATTAAATTACGTTTTCCAGAACAGGTTAGTTAGTGTATTTGCCAATTTATTGTTAATATGTTCAACTATTTCATTTTTAGTTTTTAAGGTACAGGCTAACTTATAAACAACGTAATTTATTTTCGGCACCAACATGTGCAAATAACCGTGCTCTCCTCAAAATAAAACCTTTGTCAGCTATCTAATATTTTGCTAGCATGTGTCAAATTTATTATACCACAGTCGTCTGAAAATACAGAGGACGCCCTGTATTTATTAATTTAAAAAAACACTTCGTTGTCTCTTGTATGTCGGCAAGTAAATTTGGCAAATTTAAATTTATAGTTCTATAGTTGTGTATATTTATCATATGTATGTTATAGACTTAGGAGAAAAAGTGCTCTTAGTATTCAAAACTTCTACAGAAATTACTCTTTCGGTGTTTTTTAATTATGAATTCAAGTATTTAAAATATATTTTGCTTCATACACACTGGGCACAGAACGTATTCCAATAATGTTCCTGTGTTTTTGTACGCAAAAAATACCGCACAACTATCGGTATGCTTGAAGTCAGAAATATCCACTGTTCATATAATTATGCCCTGGCAGCTGACAAATCGTGTATTATTTGTGAACTTCTAAATAGTCTGTTGTTTACTGCAGAGAAACTCAAAACTGAGGTTAGTTGCTTCCTCGTGCATTTTTAAAATTTGAGATTCTTCTCCACTTAAACTCAAAATTTTTAGAACCAAAATAAATTAGTCTTTAAGATTATTAGCCCAAAGCAAAATTTACATGCAGTTAACATTACTTTCCATATGTCTTCATGAAGTTGCTGTTGTTCCGTATTCTAGTGGAAGTTATTCTTATAGTTTCAATAATTGCTATTGTTTTTCTCCCACTTAATGAAATATAAATGGAACATGGCAGTGTACTACGACCTCAAATATTGAAAAAAAAATTCTGTTAATGATAAATACGCCAAACTCTGTAATTTTCATGTTCATGGAGGCCACATTATCACAAATACTGTCACATTTTTTTTAACGAAGACTCGTTCATTTAACCTAAAACACTGGCAAGCCTTTTTTCGCATATATGCGTTTAGCACTGACCTTATGTTCTTATCATCAGCATAAAACATTGAATTTTAAGCTTAAAGCCAGTTATTTTATGTAAAAAAACTGTCTCCATGAAAAAGATTTTTAACTATAAAATTTTTTTTCACTTAAAAGCTATTCTGAAAACATCCGTTTTTTTTTTTGTGATATTCCTTTAGCATTGAAATCAGTAACCCAAACTGCTCAATGGATTGTAACTCTTTAAAATGCTGTTTGAAACCAGGCCCCACTTAAAATTATCTGAAATTTATTAGAACGAAGATACTACTGAAAACCTTTTTTGCCATTAGAATAACCTCTCAAAAAACATGTTACGGTATAACTACTGTTATGTTTTTCTGATTTGTTACCTTAATGTGCTACTTTGTATAACATTTTCAGTAGTGAGCTATCACTGAAATGCGCTGTATGATGACACTTGAAATTAAAATGCTAGGTGCTTTATTTTCCTGCATCCTTTAAAAGGTGTCAAATTGCCAACAAACCCGCCTTGTTTGAGAATTCCTGTTCCTAAAGGATATGTCAATAAATGCGAAGAAGTGAAGATAATGAATTGTGTTAAAAGAGTTGTGCTAAAGTTGGAAACTCTGTGTTAAAATGTAATTTGTAGATTGTAAGAAGTGTACAATTGGTTAACATATGAAAGAGTGCTGTTCAGTGTTATTAGCCTTAGTCTTCCACAAATGTATAAAATATGGGACCGTTAGAGAAGTGTCAATACTCTGTTTGTACATACAAGGTTGTAGCAAGATCGTGTATAAAAATGACGTTTTAAGATATTAAGTAATTTTTATTTCGGAAATGCTGTAAAAAATTAATGGTGTATTGGCATTCTTCCACTACGCCTTGGTTGTCTTTTCCCTGCTTTCCCCGAAGTTAGGCTCTTGAATTTCGAAACGAAATCAACAACTTTATACAAAGGGTGTTCTGATGTTTTACAAGTATTTTCCATGATAACTCACTTAAACCAAAGATTTTCCAGTCTTTAATACATGTATGACGATATTTAGTTTTCAAACACATAACTTGCAGTTTGGTTCATGCCCGGCGAGACATTTCCCAGGTAGCCACACAGGCTTACAAGTTTACAAATTTAATGAGCCTGTCGCGGAAGTTATAGCTTAATCGATGAGTCCTGCACATAGGCCCATCCGACGTCAGGTCCCTTCTACTCGTGTTGTGTCATCTGTGGTCCATATCTAACAGATAGCAGATCGCCAACCACGCAGTGATATTTCAACAAGAACAGCAAGTTTTCTTACCACGCCTTAACACTATTACTAACAGTAATTCAAAATATGATAACGCAGAAGCTGGCTGATTAACTACAAAGACCAACTAGANCTTAACACTATTACTAACAGTAATTCAAAATATGATAACGCAGAAGCTGGCTGATTAACTACAAAGACCAACTAGAATAAGGATAATTGTAGAAAAAGGATTATCGAAAAGCTGGAATTATCCCTGAGGAAACTAATTCAACACCGACGCCACTGAAATACTCAGGATAAGACTTGCTGTTTTTCACCGGACCGTTATCAGCAATGAAAGTTTCTAAGTACTTCCAGCCAAAATCATCGTGACACACCTCAAAAGTAAAATACCAGCGAAAATTAGTAAAAACATGTAACACCATTCCAGAATGTCCAGTGACAAAGTCAAATTGTGTAAATTGTGACTTATTTGAAAACTTGACCGAGGAATCATTTTCTAGTTATTATCCCAAGAGTTTCAGTGAGATACGTTAGTAGATATTATTTTCAAGTCGTAATCTCGCAAGCCCAGCATTGTGACAAAGAGTGTCTATTTTAACACGAAAGTTGCATTCNCTTAACACTATTACTAACAGTAATTCAAAATATGATAACGCAGAAGCTGGCTGATTAACTACAAAGACCAACTAGAGTAAGGATAATTGTAGAAAAAGGATTATCGAAAAGCTGGAATTATCCCTAAGGAAACTAATTCAACACCGACGCCACTGAAATACTCAGGATAAGACTTGCTGTTTTTCACCGGAGCGTTTTCAGCAATGAAAGTTTCTAAGTACTTCCAGCCAAAATCATCGTGACACACCTCAAAAGTAAAATACCAGCGAAAATTAGTAAAAACATGTAACACCATTCCAGAATGTCCAGTGACAAAGTCAAATTGTGTAAATTGTGACTTATTTGAAAACTTTACCGAGGAATCATTTTCTAGTTATTATCCCAAGAGTTTCAGTGAGATACGTTAGTATACATTATTTTCAAGTCGTAATCTCGCAAGCCCAGCATTGTGACAAAGAGTGTCTATTTTAACACGAAAGTTGTATTCNCATTATTTTCAAGTCGTAATCTCGCAAGCCCAGCATTGTGACAAAGAGTGTCTATTTTAACACGAAAGTTGTATTCGCACAAACAAGTTGTACGATCAAACGTGGATGAATGTACAGGCTGTCCGAAAAGTCTTTCCCTGATTACAAACTGTATTTATATCCGCTATAAGAAAGATAGATATGCGAAACTGGAGCTAAATTGTTGGCGAACTAACCAAGTTATTTGTTGCAGGTTTCAGTGACGTGGCTGTGGTGTGGCAGTTGCAGCTCCCAGGAAACCGGACATGTTCACAAATCAGGGTAAAGTTCAGTGTGTCCTCTGGCACCACGAGACTCGGCCACCGATAACAGTGCTGAGGAACTTTCTGACAATGTATGGAAAGATGCCACCCGATGTCAAGAGCATTAAGTCGTGGTACAAGTTCAAGAACAAAGGATCTGTTGCTGACGTACCGAGAACTTGCCGACCAGCAACCTCCGCTGAAAGGGTGGAAGCAGTGAGACAGTCCGTTGTGCGAAGTCCAAAGAAATCACTGCGTAGAGCATCACGTGAGTTAAAGATGCCAAAAAATTATCTTCATGATGTCGTACACAAACGTTTATTGTTTCGTGCATACAAAGTGTAAATTGTTCAGGCTTTTTTGTCCGTTGACGCCACGCGTCGGTATGACTATGCAGTCGAAATGTCATCACGTACTGAGGGCAATAGTGGCTATTTCTAACGTGTTGCTTTTTCTGACGAGGCGACCTTTTTTTGGTCAGTTGTGTAGTGAACCGGCATAACGTGCGTATTTGGCGTTCAGAGCCCCTGGTGAGGTGTCAAGAGTACAGAAGAGGCAAGTTATCGGACCATTCTTTTCCGCTGAGGGCACCATCACAACTACAGTTTACCTGGACATGTTGCAATTGTTTGCTGTACCTCAGTTGGTTGAGTATCACCCAAATGCCATTTTTCAACAAGACGATGCACCGCCTCATTGGGGCTTGGACACAATGAGGTTTTCCTGATTTGTGAATATGTCCGGTTTCCTGGACACTGAAACTGCTATACTACAGCCACGTTACTGAAACCTGCAACAAAAAACTTGGTTAGTTTTCCAAAGTTTTAGCTCCACTTTCGGATATAAATGAAGTTTGTAATCAGGGAAAAACTTTTCGGACATCCTGCATTTTTACCCGAAATTGGTAAATAAGGCTAATTTCCCTCCATCAAAACACATGAAATATCTTTTAATAAATTGGAAGAAAACGTCCAAATAACCAATTATAACTATATAGTTTACTTACATTGAAAAGAGAACATCTGGCACAAGCTAGTAATATTCCTAACCCTTGGATCACAATCCTGCAGATCATTTCAGGACTCTCCGCGGTATGGTGAACTTCTTTGCTGAACCCAGTATGGAATACGCAGCTCGTGCATTGATTTTTCTCTGCTGTCGAAGGTGACTGCTACCAATGTGACTCCTGGTAGTCGGGGGCAACTGGACGATTCCACTGCACTACGACGAAACATCCTGATGTAGCATTGCTGCACGAGCTTGTCACTTTACAAGCGCTAAGGAAGTATGCTTGTGCTTGACGTGTCACTAGTTTCTTTTCTTGTGCTTCTTCTCGAGTAATAAGGACAGAATGTCGCAAACGCAAAGAAAAAATATTTATTTACACGTGTGACACCCCCATCGAACCACATGGAGTAATCAAATAAATAACTTAGCTGAAAAATAATGCGTATTTCAATATTGTATAATTTGGAAGGGGGCGCTTTATACAAATAGTTATAATATGCAAATAATTTACGTAAAAAAACGCTTTGATACATTAACGAGCACACTATTTTGACAGTTAACCCGGAGAGACTAAACACATTAATGTGTTTACTAGTGGGGAAAAAAGATATAAACTAATTCAAATGATTACTTCCACAAATTCTAAAGTCAATCTTCGAACCCTCCGAGTAGAATATAAAAGGGGATTTTAAGGCATTGGCGTCTAGCGTTGGAGCTCGGAGCAGTTCATGCCCTGTCGTTCTGGTCCCCCGGAGGCCATTTTTCCCTAAAAGTTTTCCTTTTTTCCCTCAAAATAGAATAAATTTTCCTCAAAATGTTACTTTTTTCCCTAAAAAATTCCTATTTTCCCCTCAAAAAGCACTGATCCCCCCAGCTGCAAAAACTATCCCCCGAAAGGCAATTTTAAATCCATCAGACAGATTTGGGGGGGATTGTTTTCGAGGGCAGAGCAGTGGTGGCCATATTGGTTTTATAGGCATAGGGTATGTCAAATCAATGCAAGAGGTCCAGTGTCCGAAGATAGAACTAACCATAATATATCTTGGTTCTGTCAACCATTTTTTCGCCATATTGTATCCAGATACCTTTGACCTTGACCCCAATGACATTGGATGACCTTAAAAACAAAAACTCTAGAAAAAAATGTACAAATGGAATAAATTCATAAAATTCAGCTAGCATATTTCATTACTGACGACCACCGCCATCTTGAATCCAGGTGACCCTGACCTTTGACATGAACCCGGTGACCTTTGATATTGAACCCAAAAATTTGTCAAAAATCCCAAACATTTCCTAATAATTTATAAAAAATTAATAAAATATTATCAAAAATAATTTCGTGTATATCTTTTTTTTTATATATTTTAAAAAACTTACATTTTCAGAGGTCTCCCACAGCACCACGTCCAGCAGACGACTGACCCTCCTCCAGTCAATCACATTATATTAACATTCCCCTCCCTTAACCCTTCACCGTTGGTCATTCCGTCGAATGCACTCCACCCGCCATATTGGTTTTTTTCGTTTGTCATTTGTTTTAATTTTCAACACCTAGGTGATGCTAGTGTATTAATTATCGATTTAGTCGCCAGAGGTGCTATCGATTTAACACGATGTTGGTTGTCGGCTTTGATCTTACCCCAATGATATTGAACTCGAAAAATCACAGTCCATACAATTGTTAATTACTAGCTGGTCACATCAAAGCACCATACCGACTAACATCACTAATTAACGACTGACTGCACACAAGACCGACTCCACCCAAGACTGGTTCCTGACGGGACTGGACTTAGCCCAAGACTAGCTCCTAACGAGACCAGATCCTACAAAACAGGATAGACCAACCGACAAGACCTACCTGCCATACCACCCACCTATACAGATCAACGACGATGGACAATCCCGAATAAAGTCTCCTAATAAGAGTCTCATAGCTAACCTCTTCGCATAAAATCTTCGCAAATAATTTCTACCAGAGCTGACCATACCAAAGGGTCATACTAACCAGACCAACTGACCAGGCCAACCAACAAGTTGCTAAACACTCCTCAAAAATATTCCCCTAATTTCATTCGTTCTCCATTTAGATCTCACAGGATTTTAAACAACCCGAGTAAGGCATAATACTTTAAATCGAACTATAGCCCTCCTACTGCATGCACTCACATACATTTGATCTAAAACAGACTCTCAAACACCACCGAATTAATACGTCTTTCAGAGAAGCAGAAGTGACTGTATAAGAAATTTAACACACATTACTGCATACATAAACATGCACTGTCATGCCACGTTCACCATCTTTTATTTCGTTTTTTTTCTTAGTTAGCTTCCTTTCATTCTCTGTCATTCCTTCTTAATTTTGTCACCACAATTAAGTCACCTGTGCTCCACCCACCATCTTACATCGTATTCATGCTCTGCCATTCCACCTCGATTTAGTGGCCTTCTGTTGACTCGGTCCCCTCTAACCACCATCTTGGGTTACATCACTTCCGCGATCTTTGATTATGCCATATGGTCTTGACCTTTAACCATCAAAATTAATTTATTTCCTCATTTGTATTTACTAGAAGAATAACTGTGGTGTATTATAGCAACACTGTTATGTATAAATGCATGTCCTACCTCTCTTTGCCATATACCGTACTGAAGCAGGTCTGGCCAGGCCCAACTCGACCTTCACCCTACCCTCCCTCCAAGTCTCAGGGTCAAAATTCTACCATTTCAACAGCATGTTTTCATGTCTGCTGCATTCAACCTGCTTATAATGTATTATGATGCCAATCCATTCTTAGTTTCTGTATAGTTAACTTCATTATTATAACTTTAATACCATATTGTTGATTGCGTACACCCTGTGATGGGAATACACAAAAAATATTTAAGTGCTAACTTTCAAATCATTATATTTTGACACGTCATTTCATATTTTTATCGTGCTCATCTAAAGTACCATCATCTAGTAACATATATAAAAACCAAGGCTATCATATTCTCTATACCAGGGAAGTAGGCATGCTAGGGCAAGGTACATAAACACCAGCGAGAAATAAATCATGTTTTAATTGAAATCATATGTATAGATATATACACAAACTTCAAAATAAAATTATAAAAACTGAACCTTCACATGCTCCACACGCACCACAATCGCTCCACAATCACTCCACAATCGCTCTACATGCTCCCATGCGAAAGATTGATAGAAAAAATTACTCCTATATGTGATGTATCAGTGCCTGCATGTGATTGGTCAGCTGCAATCACGTGTCAACTCGGTGATTGGCTGGTCATTGTTCGTACAATGTGTTATTGGCGTAATATGATTGGTTTAATGTCAGCATGACGTCATAGGGCTTGCATATGGTAATATATAAGCCGTTGGGGGTCATTTGTGAGGCTTAGTTTGACAACGGCTAATGTGAAAGGTGGATCGTCTCGACTAGCTTCTGCAGCTTCGCATCAAAGTCTTGTTCTGGATCTGCGATGTCTTCGGACACTCAAAGTTAATGGTAGCTACGGCAGTGTCATCAACTTCTTCGAGAGTGGTACCAGCAGTGCCATCGACTTCTTCGAGTGGCATACCTATAATAGCATCGCCATCAACCTCTTCGGATGGGCTGCCTAAATATAAAAGGTGTGCATCGTTTTTGTCTTCTAGGGGATATTCATAATTAGGAATTCCATCGGTATTTTTATATCTTTGGTTGCATATACTAGAGTGACCAAGCATTTCGGAACGCTAAAATGTGAGGAGAACCTGACCCTTTACCTGTGATTTGGGTGTGAGGAGAAGCTGGCCCTTCACCTGTGGTATATGTGTGAGCAGAGCCGGCCCTTTACCTGTGGTATATGTGTGAGNGTGAGGAGAAGCTGGCCCTTCACCTGTGGTATATGTGTGAGCAGAGCCGGCCCTTTACCTGTGGTATATGTGTGAGCAGAGCCGGCCCTTTACCTGTGGTATATGTGTGAGGAGAACCTGGCCCTTCATCTNTACCTGTGGTATATGTGTGAGCAGAGCCGGCCCTTTACCTGTGGTATATGTGTGAGGAGAACCTGGCCCTTCATCTGTGGTGTGGATGTGAGGAGGACCTGGCCCTTCACCAGTGATGTGGGTGTGAAGAGAGCCTGGCCCTTCATTTGTGGTGTGGATGTGAGGAGAACCTGGCTCTTAACCTGTGGTCTGGAAGTGAAGAGAACCTGGCCCTTCACCTGCGGTCTGGGTGTAAGGAGTACTTGGCCCTTCATATGTGGTTTGGGTGTGAGGAGAACCTGGCCCTTCGTCTGTGGTGTGGGTGTGAGGAGAATCTCGCCCCTTCGCCTATAATCTAGGTGAGAAGAACCTGGCCCTTCATCTGTGGTGTGGGTGTGAAGAGAACCTGGCCCTTCATCTGTGATGTGGGTATGAGGAGGACCTGGCCCTTCACCTGTGATCTAGGTGTGAGGAGAACCTGGCCCTTCATCTGCGGTGTGAGGAGAACCTGGCCCTTCATCTGTGGTGTGGGTGTAAGGAGAACCTGTCCCTTCACCTCTGGTGTGGGTGTGAAGAGAACCTGACCCTTCATCTGTGATGTGAGTGTGAGGAGGACCTGGCCCTTCACCTGTGATCTAGGTGTGAGGAGAACCTGGCCTTTCATCTGTGGTGTGGGTGTGAGGAGAATCTCGCCCTTCGCCTATGATCTAGGTGACAAGAACCTGGCCCTTCATCTGTGGTGTGGGTGTGAAGAGAACCTGGCACTTCATTTGTGGTGTGGGTGTGAGGATAATCTGGCTCTTTACTTGCCGCCTGGGTGTGAGGAGAACCTGGCCATTTACCTGTGGTCTGGGTGTTTTATTCGCTTAATTACTTTACACACACGCACACCAACACCACCAAGTCCATCGTACACGTAAAATTAACGGTATTATTATTTCCTCGCGAAGTCGCCATAATCTATAACAAAATCAGAAGCACGGTACGCGTCTGTCCTATAGAGGAAACCAATTACCGTACCGGAAATTTCACCAGTAATAATTATCAACTTTGTTACGTGAAAACGTACGTGTAACATGACTACAGTGGTGAAAAAAAAAACTTCATTCCTACTGCTCACGCGTATTTACGAACACGTACGAGTTGGATGTTGACCAGCTCTTTAAGTTTCCTCACCCGTGTACATGCGTGTCTGCATACGTTCCAGTGTTAATGTAACTTGCAGTGTTTTACGTGTCCGCATCCGTGATATAGGCTGTTAACGGTAAAGTAAGCCCTTTTGAAACCAACCTTTGAAAAGTTCACTGCCCNAAAATCAGTGCATGATAAAAAAAATATATCACTGCCTGCTAACTGCATAAATGCTACCGCGTACACTGGTATAGGCTGTTCATGGTAAATTGAGCACTTTTGAAACCAACCTTTGAAAAGTTCACTGCCCCTACCCCGTATTTATTTTAATGGTCACACTGACTGCCAAGCGAACAGTGAAGTTGGTACCGACGGAGAGGAAATAGTTGCATTTATTTTAGTTGAATTTAAAATGTAAGGTAAACATTTGCGAATACTGAAATTACTTATTTTACTTTATATTTTTATGAGTATTAGTGTATGAATTAGCAAAAATGGTAAAGTATTTACATTTCTTATAATTTTACGGTTTTACTTAACCGACGCATGAATAAAGTGACTAGGCCCATTGAAATATTAATTTTACATGTGGTGGAAGACTACACAATGTGATTACAAGTAGATCTTAAGCAGGGCTTTCAAAAGTGCTCAGTTTACTCTGAACAGCCTATGTGCCAACTTCCAGTTAAATTGACAGCGAATTAAGGACGTTTTACTGAGAGTGTAATGTTTCTATTGATCGTAAATCAAGTTCTTTGCTTCATACACATTAAGAGTATGAAACAACATATTAGTAGCACAATTTAAGTTCTTAACAATTTCACGTTTTCACTTGATTGACGCAAGGATAGTCATTAAGCCAATCGCAATGATAAATTTGTATACTGCGGAAGGATAAAAAATTAGTAGAGTAGCACATCTTAACCAGGTCTTTCAGAAGTGCTCAATCAAGTGTGAGTCAATAGGTATCCACTTACGCGCCATTGTAGAACGGACCTTAAGCTATCGTACATATATATGGCTACTCCGCTCCGCCAGTTAATCGAAAACGCCTACAAATCTTGACCTATACAACCCGCTTATTTGCTACGCGTGGCGGGAGGTGTGACGCGCGCGCACACTCTCTCAGGGGATAACGTCAGCGAATGTTGTTTGTCGACAGGCACCAGGGTGCCTGCAGTTCGTCTTATAACGCCATTGAAATTGGCACCTGGATTAACAAACAACTCCTTGAGGGGTGCAGAGCTCATTTTCACCTGGCGTTCATAAACAAAGCAGTGTCACTCAAGCCAGCCAGGCAACACACGCAGATCTTAAGGTAGGGCAGAGATCTTTTTGTCAGACCTGTCTTCGGAGAGACGACGAGATAGACGGGAGACTCGCTCCATCCACAGCGAGACGGAGAAAGATGCCGCATCAGAAGAACAGGTGTGCCACGGCTGACCCCAGTGAGCTTGCCGATAAGTAATTACGGAACTCAGAATAATTCTGTAAAATCGTTGCATAAATAGAGTTGTAAAGAAAACATCAAAACTGGTAATAAACTGTGTTGAAAAGCAAGCTCACTGCTTCCCATTATTTAACTACGGTTGCCACCTTGCTCTTAACTTAGTAATGCAAGGATCGCCAATTTCTCAATGCCAAGGGCCCAATACCTGTCAAGTTAAAACCGCACGGCTGACTATATGGCTGTCGCGTGTGGAGAACCCCAGTCTTGGATGCGACGTACAAACTTGGTGTAAGATGTGGGGTCGGCAACAAAAAAAAATTGCGGGGAAAACATAGGCGAAAAACCACACAAAGCATAAATTAATACGATTACGCAATAGTTTGCTGTCAGTAACGGCGGAACAGAGTAGCGCATGTCGAGAGGTGGTTAGGCAACATGTGTAACGACGAAGACGGCGGAAATAAGGTATTATAACAGGGCAGCCAGGACTTGGGTAAACTACAAGAATAATAGTAGTCTTAACAACGACCGAAGTCGAGTTCCCGTCCAGAGATCATCACCGTGGTATCAGAGGCAGCGCAGAACGACTTCAGAGGGGCAGACTTCACGACTTCAGGTAGTCGCGGATGGAGGCAACACATCGTCCACGCAGTATCAGAATCCGTGGTTACAGGGAGCCAGCCTACGATGAACCAAGCAACGAGGATCAATCAGCGGAGTACCGCTGTCGTCTGTGAGAGAAGATAATGGAGACTACGCCAGTAGAGTAAGGGGTAAGTCACGCTCAAAATAACCTCATCCATTTATCTTCAGAACATTCGAAATGGCGGATGAGGGTCCTAGCTATTTCTCCATTAGTAACGTTTAACGGCGATAAACGTAAATTATAAGAGTTTATCGTTAACGTCGAGGCGGAATTTGAGTTAACAGATCCTGCCGATCGTAATAAACTGCTAACGTTTGTTAAGGCAAAAATAACTGGGGGTTCGAAGACGAAAATATTGGTTACGAACGACACTGATAGTTGGAAAAAAAAAAAAGTGCACGATATCTTATAAGAAAATTACGCGACGAAACGTACATTAGATTTCTACGCGTGTAGGATCTTTAGCGCTAGACAAGGTACGACGGAAAGTATTACATCCTGGGGGAGCAGAATCGACGCAATGCAGACAGACTTCAAGGAGGCTGCCAAGTGTGTGTGAGCGATGATCAAGCAGGTGCACTAACTTTAATACAGCATCTGGCAAAAGCATGTTTTATTCAGCGCTTAGCAAATACATGTATACAGACCCTAGCAAGGTGTAATAAAACAGCCATAAGAAGTCTAGGGGCAACTGTAGAGACAGCATTGGGAGAGGAGAGTAATATTCTCTCCCAAAGAAAAAAAACCTGCCGGAAATAGTGGTACCAGTAACTCAGTTTGTACCTCGTTGTAAAAATTGCAACAAATTAGGGCACGTAGCAGAAAAATTCTACTGGAACAAAGACAAGCGGGAGTCTAAAAGTACGCTCACCTCGGACAAGAGGTAGTAGGCTGTAATTGCGGAAGACGCGGTTATATCATATGGGATTGCCGAAGTAACAATAGGAATTCCGCAGATGTTTCGACAGAAAGGCGCGAACACGCAAATCAATCTGAAATGTTAGGTAAGCAGCATGGGAACTTCTAAGGGGACGAGATAGGCAACCGGTCCCTGTCTCCGCGCTCTGCCAGAAGAATTGCAAAGAGGTAACTTTAGATAAAAAAAAATCAAAGGACGTTGTATCCTACCGGAAAAACTCTGTGGCCCAGACAGATAAAAACACGGCAATGCAGAAAGGTACAGCTTCAACGTGTCAGGTATATTTTTTTTTGTAGAAGATATGGACAAGGGAGTTATGGGTCCCGCCTACCTGCCACTTGAACTCTGTGTTGCGCAGTGTNAGTACGCTCACCTCGGACAAGAGGTAGTAGGCTTGCGGAAGACGCGGTCATATCATATGGGATTGCCGAAGTAACAATAGGAATTCCGCAGATGTTTCGACAGAAAGGCGCGAACACGCAAATCAATCTGAAATGTTAGGTAAGCAGCATGGGAACTTCTAAGGGGACGAGATAGGCAACCGGTCCCTGTCTCCGCGCTCTGCCAGAAGAATTGCAAAGAGGTAACTTTAGATAAAAAAAAATCAAAGGACGTTGTATCCTACCGGAAAAACTCTGTGGCCCAGACAGATAAAAACACGGCAATGCAGAAAGGTACAGCTTCAACGTGTCAGGTATATTTTTTTTTGTAGAAGATATGGACAAGGGAGTTATGGGTCCCGCCTACCTGCCACTTGAACTCTGTGTTGCGCAGTGTTTGAAATACACGTTTTCCCACGAAACTATTAAACATGCGTCCCATGTACTCATCTACGAAAACAACACACTTCAGACGAGGGCTGTCGAGTGCTTTCATGGCGTCACCCACATTGGGAACGCCATTTTGGAGTACCCCAACATAGCTAAAAACGGCCTTATCATAACGCTGCGTCTCAAAATATACGAGTCAGATACGTACAGATATACTCACGGGGCCTGCATTGAACCATCCGAGACTTTCCACCAATAAAATTATAGGATCGCTGCTGGTCCCATAGGTACACGCAGTGTGACGAGAACACTGCACGCCGGGTCAAAGCCTTGCGCTTAGTGGCGATGGCGCACTTGATGCGTGTGGAAGTGTCGCCCTTAACGCTCCCACGCTTCGCGGCCCCAAACCCGGAAAAAAGCTCCAGGTATGCGAGGGCCGCCTTAAGTTCCTAGTAGACACGGGCTCCGCGATTGGTTTAATTAGGGAAGAAGTCTTAACGGAAGAGCTACGCAATGAAATGCGTATTGAGGAAAACACTACGATTTCAGGCATCGCCAGCAATGTGATGTAAGCAAAAGGTAAAGTTGAATTATCACTAGGCGTCGGAAAATAACTGTGTATTCAGGCATTTCAAGTGGCGGAAAAGGTTCCGTACGATAGAACAATAGGTCGGGATGTTTGGGCCAAAGAGCAAGCAATTATAGGCTATAAAAATGTGGAGTTATAGTTCGAGGAATTTAAATGAGAATGTTAGGCAAAGAGCGTGAGAACGCAGTCATATCTATCTCCGTACTACCGTGAAGTGAGCAGCTAGTAGAAGTATTCGCCCGAGGGCCATGTGTCGGACTCTGAGTCAACGGGAAATCGAGCCGGGTGTATGCGAGACGTAATGTGCCTCACTAGTGTGATAAACACCACGGACGTCCCAGCGACAGTGAAAGTACCCTAGTTGCAGCTCGAAGTGCTTGACGACAAAACAATGATTATGAGCGCTACAGATAAAACAGATTCAAACAGAATAGGCACGTTAAATGAGGAGCTGAGGTTTACAATTTTTAAATACGGACGAGCATAGGAGTATTCTGAAACTGTGCCACGAGTATAGTGATGTCTTCTATTCGGGAGGCGATGAATTAAAGGGGGCAAGCATAATTGAGCATGAAATTCCCTTGGAAAAAGTCGCGCGACCCATAAATCAAAAACAATATAGGCTTCCCGAAGCGTATACAGAATGGGTCGAAAAGCAAGAAAACTACATGCTTGATAAAGATATTATAAAGTAAATTACTAGCTCATGTGTCGTTTTAGACTTCAGAAAATTGAACGAGGTTACAACTGCAGATAGCTTTTCAATCCCAGAAATAGTAAAGTACCTGACAACCTTGGACATAGCATCAGCATACATCAAGTGTCCACTGAAGCTAGAGTACCAACACAAAACCACTTCTAGCAAGCCGACTGGGCATTACGAGTTCGAGAGTTTGTGCTTTGGGCCCAAAGGAGCACCAGGCACGTTCCAGCTACTAATGACGACTGTAAGCGGGCTGGAGTATTGCTTGTTTCCACTGCTGTTGGTGCAGGATGCACTGCCCAAGGTGCTGCAGCTGTCGGTAGGCCCGTGGAGTTTGCCAACGTGCTGCTGTAGTGACTGGCCACGTCCGCGCACGTGGCTGGTGGGCGTGGCACTGTCAGCTGTGATGCTGGGGTGCACTGCGCGCATCGAAAGTTGCCGGCCGCTACATTCAACATGTACCGCGCAGTCGCGCACTGCCAATGAGCGATTCTTCCACAGTTCTAACATGGTACTGTTTCTGAATTACCTTGTTTGCACAGGTCCTTGTGGCAATGGCATGGTGACAACACTCATCCCGTGATAAAGTCAATGGGTGCACGAGTCATAGGTAATATTTGTTATGTACAATTTGCGCCCAAAATGTTTCCATTTCGGTTGGCTGTTGCTTGTCAACTTCCGGTAAGGCACTCGGTGTGGTAAACTTTGGTGCAGTTTACACACAGAACTGTCCCATCTCCGATGCCTGCGCACCTGATTTGTTTTGCACACTGTCGATTTTGAAAATTTTGCATGGTTGTGTCCAAGAAAAGTTTTGTTTGTGGAGAGGGTGCACACTAGCACACACGGCTGATGAAGGGCCGATGGTGCCCTCTGACCGCTCGCTGTCTGGTACAGTCTGCACACAATCGCAACCTCTGGCCGACAGAGGTGCAACTCCAAGCCCGCCCGACACATTCGCGGTTGGCCCGGCGAATGTCGTCTTCGAGACGCCTCGCGTTTGCTGGTACACGACAGGGACATTTTGTGTCCCGGAGCGGGTCGAGCACGAGCAAGGGCCGTAAGCACTTCAAGCATAATGTTCTGTTTTTGCCATTACTGGTGCACACGTACAAATAACATCTCCCGAGGTCCAGCTCGACCACGTGGTTCGGCGCACAGGCAGTCATTGTGACAGCTGTAGTCGCCGAGATTGTTGACCCGCCTACAATTTGCGCCCGTGAGGAGGGGGGGGGGAGAATACCGTTACGGCCCGGGGTGGTGGTGACCACGCTCGCGCGCGCCTGGGTAGTGGTCCATCACATCACCCGCCCGCGCTGGGATGTGGGAGGGAGTAGCACCTGTTTGTCTGGCTTGACCCACGTTCACAATGGCGGCGCTTAGGGATGCTCCTTTGTCCGGCACTGTCCCAAAATGGCGTGAATGTCCGAAACGTTAAATTTGCTGTTTTGATATCCGGAATTGGTTTGAATAAATTATTGCTGAAGGCTTTTGAACACGTGTCTTTTTGGCAAAGTGCTGTAAACAAAAAAAATGGTTGCCTGTAAAGTCGGTTTTACGGGCGAAGATTTTACGTGACAACGTAGTGCTGCGCGCGCGGCAGACCGATCATAGTTGAGTGGGAGAGAGACGCAAGGCATTCGGCGGGCCTCTCTCTCGTTCGGTGACTCATCGTAACGTTACCGAGCGTTACACTTTTTCATAAGTGACTCCCAGCCG
>NQII01003181.1:189241-230370 GCA_002778355.1 Clitarchus hookeri | reverse complement strand
CTTCCGTCGTGATTTCCATTAGCTTTGTTAACGACAAGCTAGCAGTAATGTTCTTTTCCTGCACTAGTCTCTTTGTTTTAAACCACGCTAGTTCATACCCTAATTCAAGCGTGTATATTCCTCCTTCAGATTCTTCATCGTGTCCGTGCAGTTTTAAAAGTTGGTCAGTACGAAATACTTTTTCAGGCTTCCTGTTCTGCGCAATTAAGTCGAAAAGCTTTGTTTTTCGCATTTCATGAGTAAAGGGAATGTTGTTATTGGTCAACCATGACTCCATTTCCTTTTTCACTGCATACTTCGATGGGGGTTTATTTTCTTGCACTGAGTGGTAAGGCGCATTGCATTGTCCATAATAACAACAGACTTTTCCGGTAGGTTTGGCAATAACTGATTATGCATCCACTTTTCGAAGTTCGCAGAATTCATCTGCCCATGGAAGTCCCCCGTAGTTCTGCCTGCTGGAAAAATTAGCAGTGCATTTTCAATTAATCCAGTTTTAGCACCTGCATGAACAACAATTAAACGGTTCTAAGAACTGCTGTTGGTTAATACACCACGTTCAGTATCATTTTGCCAAAATTTGTTAAATGTGATGTTGCTATCAACCCAGGTTTCATCAATGTAAATTTTGGGGCGCCCCTCCATTCTGTAGTGGAGAATTGATTTTAAGTATTTACAACGCCAGTGGAAAATGTGCGGTCTTTCCACTAATAGTTTCCGAGAACTGTTACACCGTTTCNATTCTGTAGTGGAGAATTGATTTTAAGTATTTACAACGCCAGTGGAAAATGTGCGGTCTTTCCACTAATAGTTTCCGAGAACTGTTACACCGTTTCTATTAAAACCCCATTTCTTTCAGTATCCGCCTGAGCGTGTGAACATCCCATGGAAATCAATTTTTTCTCTCAAAGCAACGAGACGCTTAGGACATGTTGGTACTTGTTTCTTTACTAAGTGAAAACCATGAATGACGTCTCTTATAACTATCCTATCAAATCTTTCATGCGGACGCTTTCGGTGTTTGCCTGATGTTGACAGCGAACTGTTACAAGCTTCAGCACCTTCTTTGCGAATTCTGGAAACACTTCTCATAGAAATTCCAGTGTATTCTGATGCACGCAGATTGGATTGAGATAATAAATGCTTTATTTGACCATCAGTAGCTTCTTCGTCACATTTATTTATCACATGTCTGATCACCTCCCTCGCTTCGCTGTGCATAGTTTTCCCATTCTTCCTAGACTGCGCCGTAATATACCGTCCTGATACGCACGCAACCGACACTAACTCATGACTGACTTCCAGAGAGCTGTTTCTTTTGGGATGACTAGTAGCGAGGGTGACCCGTTACTCTGACAGCGGTCTTTAAACGCCAGAAGTGGGTAAGGGAGGGTTTGCGGCCCCGACCACCACCCCGCCTCGCAGCCTTGCCTTCGTCAGCTCCCTACTGTACACTGGGATGCCGCGAGATGTGAACGCAGGAAAACAAAGTACACTGGGACGTCGGGGACGTAACACGATGCACTGTTCTGGTTCGCCGCACTTGTACTCATGTGTCCATAAGCCGTTCTGGTTGAACAGCCCCACTAGTTGGAAAAGCCATAGACGTCAGGAAGATGGCTAGTTTATGCGAACCCGGCACTGTGGTCTGCCGGTGACCCTGTTCAATAAGGGCCTAAACCATGAAAATTAGGTGCAGTTAAGCGGTAAGTCCTGTTGCAGGAAGACACACGGTCGTCCCCTCGGCACGAATTAAGCAAATGTTCCAGTTACATGAAAATACTATTGCATTGAAAGTGATCGCAGCCTAAAATGAATGTGCCGAGGGGGTCCGCGAAGAGCGAAACTCCCGCGATGCCGTCTGGGCTGAGTGCTGGAGTCAGACAACAATCATGGCGTTGGTTTCCACTAATGGTGACCGAAGCCGGCGCCAAAAATTACGTGAAAAATAACACGAACCCTCATAATGCTAATTAATATGCTACAGAATACAATTTCATGATGAATATGTTGGGCGACATCTCCGTGATTAATTAAGTGTTTATTATGTTTGCGACTGTGACGTCATGGGGGATGTCACCGCACTAGAAACATGAAGTAAAAACTTTTAAGACCTTGATAGGTAGTCTGCTGTGAAGAAAATACATAATTACCTTTTTAAACATTGAACGTTATTAACATACTAAAATTTACTGGAATAACGATAAACTGAAAATGCATTTGTTTCCCGTAAGTTTGGCAAGAGTATTCCAGTTCCCGGTTTGTTTCGCTGATGGGTCAGTCCAAGTGTTCCAACTTGGGTGGGCTGGACGAGTCCATCCCTGAAAAGGGGTGTGGGTAGCCACGCTCATTTGAGGTTTTAATAAAGAAATGAATTTAACTTATTTGACTACAGCGTTTTTTACACTTTGTATTGCTTCGGGATTTTATTTCCCACTGTTTAACAGCACTTGGGATCACGTAGCACTGATATCCCAGCCAGCAGGCTGGTCAACATCACGCAGATGGGAAGGACGACGTGTTGCGGCGCGAGCTGCACCGACGTTCCTTCCAATTGCCGGGGTGCCTGACGGCTGTGACTTTCGGAGGGTCACCGTGTCGGACCTCTTGTTATTTTACCCCAAGAGTTACCTCTTGGGGTAAATAAAGCAAGACGGTCACTTGAGTCACATAGTACATGGCGACGAGGCGGGTGTGTTCCGTTCTCGCTGCCGAGTGTTCACTTAGGCCCGGTGTCGACTAGGTGGCGTAAATGACTGTAGAAGCGCAGGTGGTCACGAGAGCACACGTGGACGTGTGGTTCATTTCAAGTTTCAAGGTTATGCCACACTGGATTCTATGTTGACTAGGATAAAATTCAGAACAAGTGTGGCTCAGTGGCTTGCTGGATTCAGAAGTGCTTGGCAGTCCTCTGCGAAGCTGATACCACCTACTTTAGCTCGATTCAGGATTGCCAGATGACCTTGAAGGTCAGGAGCTCCAACTACTAACCCTGCAGCATGTAAAACTGTTTCTACACGCTGAAGGCCTTATTTCTTTTAAAGGCATACGGTACCAAATCAAAAATCTTTAATTTTTGCCAAATTTAAAAAATTCCTTTTCAATTCAGCAGAGAACCCAAGATTTAAAAACAATTGCAATGTAAAGCTTTTATTAACTTTTCTTATCGAACTTAATAAATCTTTATTTTTTACTTAAAAATTCAGGATTACTACAAATAATTTTTTTTTTNAACTTTTCTTATCGAACTTAATAAATCTTTATTTTTTACTTAAAAATTCAGGATTACTACAAATAATTTTTTTTTTTAATAATGGCAAAATCGTATATAGAAAATGATGGCAAACATATATTCTCTCATGTTTTGAATAATANATTTTTTTTTTAATAATGGCAAAATCGTATATAGAAAATGATGGCAAACATATATTCTCTCATGTTTTGAATAATAAGCTTTTTATAAACTAATTATTAAATTGATTTTTGCTAAAATTGAAAATAAATTGTAATTTTTTAATATTTGCGCTGAAATTGTACAAAATAGCAGAAACCTGCAAAGTCTGTGTCTTTTTCAGTTAATACAAGTATATGAATTTATTATTAAATTGATATTTATGAATAAATGTATGTCATTTTCGTTAGACACAAGAAGCATTTGGGTTTGGGAAAATCTTTTAGGACTAATTTGTACGTGTCACAACCAGCTAATTAATCATTCTGGCATCTTGACTCCACTCGCTCAATGCACACTGTATTTTTTACTATAGCCATTCATATGATTTAAGGATTTTTAAATTTAAGCATGTAAAGTACAACATTTTATGGTTTTCTTTCTTCACGTCTAATCCTAAAAAAATGCCATAATCTATTAATTATTCATTCTCTTGCCTGCTCTCCACTTATTCGAATGATATAGTTATGTTACTCTGATCTTTTATAAGTAGTTATGGCAATAGTGATTGGTACCAAAAATATACACACAATTTACATAAATATAAATTTATTTTTCATTTGTTTTATACCTAAACATTGCATTTTTCAGATACTTGCAGTTTGTAAACCAAATTTAATGGTTTCACTCAATACAACTTCTGTTCATCAGTTCATTGATAACTTAAGTATCTATACATCTTTGCAAAGTGGTCAGAGGTTGAACTCAATAAACAAGTTCATTAGGATATTTGGAAAATATTGTTGCAAGTCGTCTGAAACGTATCCAAGTTGATGAGTGATGAAGGTCCTACCAAAAATAAAAGAACTAAATTAAATTTCTTAATTTGTTTAAAAAGTTATAAAACGAACACAATTATTGTATACAACACTAAACTAACTCTACTATCAACAATCAATATACCAAACAGTGAGAGCAATATTTAATGCTGATCTCGATTATAATTAAGGTCCTTATCACTTCTTCGTACTCGCTACAGTCACATAATCTTCACTTATTTGCCACAATTACATGCTCACAATGTCCACTGCCATACATTAACATCATTCGAACTGTTGGTCACTCACACATCTAGTTCCACTTTCCCGCAGTCCAACCGTTCACTATCTCCCTCTACTCTCTCGATGCTCGCCTACTACACTCACTTGTCACTGCATCACCTGTCGCTCCAATGGTACCACACACCCAGCGCTAACTCCAGTACAAGACTCCAGATTGCTGTCACAAAGGCATACTGTGGCTTACACAGCTGAGGTAACGTGGCCCAGAAGTTCTTCGCACCTAGTGCCGTGCTGCAGAGGTAGATGAAGTGATGACCAGGAAACTTGCACAACTATTATCAAAGACATTCAATCTTCCAAGGATGGAGGTAACATCAGTCCCGACAGTGCTATCATGGCTCATGCTAGCGATATCGTGGCTTGCTTCGCAACCCTGCCGGCATTTTCAGTTATCGGTGATGCCCCTGGAGCACTGCAGTTCTCATGCCCGAGTGGTTCGGTAATGGAAAGGACTTAGAGTAGCAAGTTATTGCCTGGCAAAACCTCTAACCAGACAACTAGACATTGGAGAACACACAATCGATTCTGTTTGCCCATGAGCATGCTTATGCCTGAGGTCACCTCCTTTGACTAAGCTTGAACTGATGGCACAGTGTATCCCCTTCATGAAGCCCATCACAAAACATGTCATGAACAAGTAACATATTACTATCGTACATGAACTTCCCCTTACGAATAACTTCGCAAAACACACAGTGAACCATACACCTAGTGCAAGAACCATGTACTTGGTACTGCTATAACAAGGTGCAGTCCATTCACGGTTACTTCAGATTTTTGAAGACCTGCTAAAGTTCTACTTCCAGGATATTCCTCTGCCTCCTGCAGACTAAGCTTAACAAAGTCTAGAAATTTACACCACGACAACCCACTGCATTCGTGCGCACTCAGTGCAATAATATTTTGCATACAAACCATTTCTTACTAGACAGTACCAACACACCCATTTTCTCTCTGTTTTATTCATATTAATTATAAATAAAATAATATAATTTTTAAATAAAAAATAAGTAGAAGTTCAGGTAAATAAGGCACTTTAATGTGTTTGGTTATTGCCTACATATGTTGTGTATCACAAACGTTTGATTCTAAATGTGTGACGAAACTGTGAATAGACCATAGATTGTTAATGCTCACAGAAAACTTTTTACCAAACATCCATATAAAAATATTTGAACACATTCTGAAAACGAATATACCTCCCCTTCGCGAGCAGGGTTCCAAGGGTGAAATAAAAATAACTGACCCCTATATAACAAATGCATTTGACCATATACACTAAAATAGTTCTGAAGCTCAAATCTCTGTTCAAAAGGTGAACCTTATTCAAGTTTATTTAGGTTGAGAACATTATCGGCCAAGAAGTACCCTCTGTCTAAACAAGCTCCTAAAGAGTATGTTAGGTATAATTTATATTCAATAACTTTGCCTGCTTGCAGCAATACTATTCCAAAGCCCGGACTTGGTATTTTTGATTTTTCTTTTCCATGGTTCCATGTTGTGGAATCAAACTAACAATTCCATTTTTTACATCATATTTTCATTTGTTTTATTTGTATTAATTTACTCTTGGTACTTTTCTAAACATTTTCTCATCACTAGGAGAAACTGCCAAATGTTTAATAAGATTGTAAAAAATTAATATTTTTATGGTTTTAAGTACTGAACTCAAGTCCATGTGTCTTGCTTCGCCCCTGGGTTTTGTTTGAAACACTAAAACACTTGCATAAGAGCACCTATAGTGTCAGAAATTCATGANCTTGCTTCGCCCCTGGGTTTTGTTTGAAACACTAAAACACTTGCATAAGAGCACCTATAGTGTCAGAAATTCATGAGTAAGAATATATCTAAAATGTTTTGAAACTCTGGTCGAGATTCAAACTGCAAACCGCGGATTTCACTGTAACCCCTATGTCCAGCATCTACAACTTGTGATCTTTATTCTATTTCCAAATGCACTTTTACTTAATACTAACTTTATTCCAGCATTTTTCTTTTACTATGTCGTCTCTTGGGTGGTTCTTCCATGGAGAACAGTAGAAATGTTTGCCCTTAGTGTTTGTATTAAGTTGGGCTGCGCACGACTTGTAATGTCATAAAAAGATACTTTGTTTCAGGTAGACCTCTTTCCGCTGCTATGCGCCCTTATCAGCGCACAGCTATGCTCTATGCTGTGCATATAGCAACAGTGTTGGTGTTACAAGGGGGAAAAAAATGTATTATGCTCGGACCTATATTCACCATTTAGTGGAGGGATACACAAGTAGTCCCCATCTNTAAGGGGGAAAAAAATGTATTATGCTCGGACCTATATTCACCATTTAGTGGAGGGATACACAAGTAGTCCCCATCTCCACAAAAAATAATCGGTGGACGTCAAGATGACGTCGCGGTTAAGTTTGGGCGTATCTAACCTCGTTGATTATTATTCTTAAAAGTGCATCCGGTGTGTTCTCCAAACATTTTTGGTCCTCCGAGGCTGGATATTCTAGTGTTTCGTGAACTCAGAATAATTAATTGATGTGTTTTTTTTCTCAATTGGCACGTACTGTGCAATCAAGATACCATGCACGTGTGATGAAACTGCCGGCACCAGTGTAGAATTCATTCAAGTCTCATCAATCTTCGGAAGAAACTTATCAATTCCTCGCTCTCTCCAAGCTATGTTTAAATGTTTAAACCAATTTAATTATTGTTACATATTTTGTTTACGGTGTTGGTGATTGTGATCTCAGGCCTAGTTTTATGGTGGCCACGTGGAAGAACTGTTGTCTCGTTAGTTGTACTGTGTTCTTTTCCCGTCTGCATGTGTGGCCATCAGTTTTGAGAAAATTGTTTTTGTTCCCAGGGAAAATAACCATACAAAACTGCAAATAACCGCTTTTNTGTGGCCATCAGTTTTGAGAAAATTGTTTTTGTTCCCAGGGAAAATAACCATACAAAACTGCAAATAACCGCTTTTGAGATTTATTGATCACTTAAGTTACGGTTCATCGTTTATTGTCTCGCGCAAACTGATTTCCTAGTTGATGTGTAACTTGTTTTCCTCTCTCTCTCGAAATTGGTTTAAAGGCAATTTTATTGGAAATTAAGCTGCAGGAAACAAAATTAAAATACAGAGTTGAAATTGTTCATGAGTTGTATTATTTTAATGAACAGCTTGAGGCGGTTGATGAGACAGTAACGCCTCTGTGTAATGAGTACCTTCAGTTGGACCGCTCCCTGATGAATTTGATGAAAATATATTCACTGCCAAATACAAAAATTTCTTCACCAAATATCTGACTTTCGATGTGCTTTAAACTCAGTTCTCTTCATGCATGTTGTTCATGCGCCTTTATCTGCTGCTGTTACCGCCCCATCTTCCAGTGTAAAGATTCAAAAAAATTAATTTGCCCTCATTTGAAGGTCACTGGGAGGAACCGCCTATGTTCTAGCAGTTTTACCAGGCCACAGTTCACGAAAATCAGTCCTTAGCAAATGTGGAAAAGTACCAGTACCGGTTGGGATGTCTCAAAGGAGAGGCGTTGCATCTTGTAAAAAATCTGCCTAGTACAGCTGAAAATTATCCTGCAGCTTGGGAATTGTTGACATCCCGTTACCAGAATGTAAGAAAGCTCACCATACACTATGTGAACAGAATCCTTGATCTTCATCTTATCAACTCTGTAAATCACCACACAATCACACATTTTGTTGATACCTTTAATGAGAATGCTCGGGCAATGGAGGCATTAGGCTACCACATAACCGACGAAAATTCTAGTTTTAATAACAGTTCTGATGTGGAAATTGGATGTAGGACTGCACACCAAGTTCGAAAACTCACGTAAAGCAAGTGCACACACATTACCTAAGGTGACGGAGCTAATTGATTTTTTTACAAGAAAGAAGAACCAACATGGATTGTGCCATGGATGATGGAGTAAACGTTAGCAGTAATAGCACTCAAATTCATCACAAAGGTACATTTNGATGGAGTAAACGTTAGCAGTAATAGCACTCAAATTCATCACAAAGGTACATTTCGAAACAAGTCAAATAATGACACTCAGCAATCCAAATCAGTGTTTTTGTCAACNTGTGGCCATCAGTTTTGAGAAAATTGTTTTTGTTCCCAGGGAAAATAACCATACAAAACTGCAAATAACCGCTTTTCAGATTTATTGATCACTTAAGTTACGGTTCATTGTTTATTGTCTCGCGCAAACTGATTTCCTAGTTGATGTGTAACTTGTTTTCCTCTCTCTGTCGAAATTGGTTTAAAGGCAATTTTATTGGAAATTAAGCTGCAGGAAACAAAATTAAAATACAGAGTTGAAATTGTTCATGAGTTGTATGATTTTAATGAACAGCTTGAGGCGGTTGATGAGACAGTAACGCCTCTGTGTAATGAGTACCTTCAGTTGGACCGCTCCCTGATGAATTTGATGAAAATATAATCACTGCCAAATATGAAAATTTCTTCACCAAATATCTGACTTTCGATGTGCTTTAAACTCAGTTCTCTTCATGCATGTTGTTCATGCGCCTTTATCTGCTGCTGTTACCGCCCCATCTTCCAGTGTAAAGATTCAAAAAAATTAATTTGCCCTCATTTGAAGGTCACTGGGAGGAACCGCCTATGTTCTAGCAGTTTTACCAGGCCACAGTTCACGAAAATCAGTCCTTAGCAAATGTGGAAAAGTNCAGCCTATGTTCTCGCAGTTTTACCAGGCCACAGTTCACGAAAATCAGTCCTTAGCAAATGGGGAAAAGTACCAGTACCGGTTGGGATGTCTCAAAGGAGAGGCGTTGCATCTTGTAAAAAATCTCCCTAGTACAGCTGAAAATTATCCTGCAGCTTGGGAATTGTTGACATCCCATTACCAGAATGTAAGAAAGCTCACCATACACTATGTGAACAGAATCCTTGATCATCCTGTCAACTCTGTAAATCACCACAGAATCTCACATTTTGTTAATGAGAATGCTCGGGCAATGGAGGCTTTAGGCTACCACATAACCGACGAAAATTCTAGTTTTAATAACAGTTCTGATGTGGAAATTGGATGTAGGACTGCACACCAAGTTCGAAAACTCACGTAAAGCAAGTGCAAACACATTACCTAAGGTGACGGAGCTAATTGATTTTTTTACAAGAAAGAAGAACCAACATGGATTGTGCCATGGATGTTGGAGTAAACGTTAGCAGTAATAGCACTCGAATTCATCACNGTTGGAGTAAACGTTAGCAGTAATAGCACTCGAATTCATCACAAAGGTACATTTCGAAACAAGTCAAATAATGACACTCAGCAATCCAAATCAGTGTTTTTGTCAACNGAATTCATCACAAAGGTACATTTCGAAACAAGTCAAATAATGACACTCAGCAATCCAAATCAGTGTTTTTGTCAACAAACCACTCATTCTATTTACAAGTGCCTTGAGATTACTAATGCTTCATCAAATGACAGGCAAAAAATTGTTCGCAATAAGAAGTTCTGCTTCAACTGCTTGGGGACAGTCCATACAGTAGCATCATGTACATCATCTCACACTTGTTTTAGATGCAAATAGAAACCTCACACTCTGCTCCACATTAATGCCCAACCCAAGTAAGTGTCAGACTCCCAAGGAGTGTGTTCTAGTAATACAGATGCTCCTACTGAGCAATTCGTAGGTGTGTGCGCCAGTGATTGCACCTCAATTCTGTTATCTACAACCCTCATCAAAGTTTATGCTGTCGACAATTGACCTCACATGACGCGCTGCCTCCTGGATAGTGCAGCCCAGGCATCCTTCATTTCCAAAACTTCTGCAAGGTTGCTTTCATTACCAATGCATAAGATTGGGGAAAGGGTTTTCGGCCTGTCTCAGGGTGCTGTTAAGTTGAAAGGAGCAATCAACTGCAAAATACAGTCATTGTTGGAACCTCAGTGTACTTTTACTCAGTTTCTCTTAATAGTACCTAAAATCACCAGTAACTTGCCATGGGCAGCAGTGGATCTCTCTGTTCACACACAACTGGGTGCCCTTCCACTGGCAGACCCTCATTTCGACAAGCCTGCCCGTCGATATATTTCTAGGTGCCGATGTTTACACATGTGTTCGTCTGAGTGGGCGTTTGGAGCTTGGTGAACACAGGCCTGTTGTATTGGAATCACAATTTGAGTGGATGTTGTTAGGAGAGTACCCCAAGTCCTATGTGAACCCTGAACAGGAGGGGTTGATCACAATGTTAGTAAGCATAGAGGATTCCCTGGATTATGTATTGAAACAGTTATGGGAGATAGAAGAACCCTCTCATGTCACTGTAAAGGAACCCAATGTTGATTTTTGTGAAACACACTTCATGACCACCAACACTCGAGAAGAGTCAGGAAGGTGCAAAGTTCGTCTTCCATTCAGACATCTGGCATCGTCTCTAGGAAATTTCCGTGCAAGTGCTGAATGTCGATTTAATGCTTTAGAAAGGAAGCTTGCCTCTCAACGGGACACAAAATCACTGTACACAGAATTTACGTATGATCGTGCAAAGTCGGGTCCCCTATTTGACAAGCAGATAGTACACACACTCCCATTGGTTCATTCATCACCAGGGTGTGTGCGAGATGTCCAGCTGAACCACTGAGTTGAGGGTGGTTTTGTTGGTATGTAGTGCAAAAACCTTGAACGTTCTGTCACTCAATGACATTTTGTTACCAGAGCCAAAACTCCAATAATTATATTTGTGATGTTATTTTGAGATTTAGGCTTTACACTGTTGTCTTCTCATGTGACATNCCTATGTGAACCCTGAACAGGAGGGGTTGATCACAATGTTAGTAAGCATAGAGGATTCCCTGGATTATGTATTGAAACAGTTATGGGAGATAGAAGAACCCTCTCATGTCACTGTAAAGGAACCCAATGTTGATTTTTGTGAAACACACTTCATGACCACCAACACTCGAGAAGAGTCAGGAAGGTGCAAAGTTCGTCTTCCATTCAGACATCTGGCATCGTCTCTAGGAAATTTCCGTGCAAGTGCTGAATGTCGATTTAATGCTTTAGAAAGGAAGCTTGCCTCTCAACGGGACACAAAATCACTGTACACAGAATTTACGTATGATCGTGCAAAGTCGGGTCCCCTATTTGACAAGCAGATAGTACACACACTCCCATTGGTTCATTCATCACCAGGGTGTGTGCGAGATGTCCAGCTGAACCACTGAGTTGAGGGTGGTTTTGTTGGTATGTAGTGCAAAAACCTTGAACGTTCTGTCACTCAATGACATTTTGTTACCAGAGCCAAAACTCCAAAATTTATATTTGTGATGTTATTTTGAGATTTAGGCTTTACACTGTTGTCTTCTCATGTGACATTAAACACATGTACCACCAAATTCTGATTCATGAGGATGACCAACCTTTCTAACTGATTCTCTGAAGGGCAGAACCATCCTTTCCTCTTTCAATTTTCCAACTAAACACTGAGACGTATGGANATTAAACACATGTACCACCAAATTCTGATTCATGAGGATGACCAACTTTTCTAACTGATTCTCTGAAGGGCAGAACCATCCTTTCCTCTTTCAATTTTCCAACTAAACACTGAGACGTATGGATTGTCACCATCCCCATTCCTTGCAATCCGTACCCTACAGCAGCTGACCTCAGATGAGGGTCTCCAGTTTCCACGGATGATCTCAGAAACTACATTTTTGTGGATGATGTTACAGGCGCAAAAACTATCAACGATACCCAGTCCTTGAAAAATAAGTTGATTGAGCTGCTATGTCGGGATGGTTTTGAGCTAAGAAAGTAGTCAAGCAATCGGCCCCAGATTTTGGAAGAGGTGCCAATTACTCACCGTGAAAATGCTAAAATGCTTGAATTCTCCTCTGGACCTGTTTTTACATTCTTGGTGTTCAGTGTTACCTAGAAGAGGATGATTTCTCGTACCATTTAAGTGTCAATAGTGACATTGCTACGAAGCGTTTTGTTCTCCCGCAAGTAGCTTGAATCTACGATCCCATGGGTTGGTTGTCACCAGTTGTAGTATGGGCCAAAATATTAATACAGTAGCTATGGACTCGAGGGGTAGAATGGGATGACCCCTTGCCGTCACCCACCAAGGAAAAGTGGGATTAGTTCATTGACAAGTTAGAACTGGAAGCAATCAGCCTCCCATGCTTCATATGGCTCGATGTGGACACTGTGGAAATCCATAGTTTCTTTGATGCTTCTGAGCATGCGTATGCAGCTGCTGTTTATTTGAGGAGCATGGATACTCAGGGAAGAGAGTGAGTGAATCTTGTAATGGCTAAGTCACGAGTAGCAGCACATGAACAAGCGTGTCTCCCTCGACTGGAGCCGTGTGGTGCTCAGCTGCTTGCAAAACTGATTCACTACTGTCATACTTTCCAGACCCAGTACTTGAACGTCACTGCCATCAATGCTTGGAGCGACTCGAGTGTTGCTCTTGGCCGGGTTAAAACCCAGCCGTACTTGTTGAAGGCGTTTGTTGCTAATAGGGTTTCTGAACTCCAGGACCTGGTTCCTCCCAAATTTTGGAAATATGTAAGTTTCAAGGACAAATCCATCTGATTGTGCCGCTCGAGGCATGCTTCCCCATGAATTTCTTGTGCAGGACCTATGGTGGCATGGTTCTCAGTGGCTAGTTAATCCACCTGACCAATGGCCAGTGTCTGCTCTAAATCAATACACAGATAGTCTTCCAGAGATGAAATCAACACATGTTGTTCTACTAAATACACACAAAGCTCCAGAAGAGTTGCCTGTCTTGCAACACATTTCATCGTCGTACAAACTTGTTCGTACCATGGCATACATAATGTGTTTCATCAAGCACATTCGAAAAAAGGCTTGTATTAGCGGAGCCCTGACCTCGGTGGAACTGGAGCTAGCTGTTTTTCTTGTGTGCAAATGTGTTCAGTGTGTACATTTTCAAGATGACTTTGGATGACTCAAAGAAAGGAAACCTTGTTCTACACACTTACAGTGCTTGGCCCTTTTTTTGGTTGATCATGGTGAGCTCAGGGCAGGCAGTCGATTGTCACGTGAAGTACCTACATGCGGCACCTCAACTTCTGCAGTCTCTCACAGACGTTTGTGTAAAGATCTCTTTTCTGACTGCAGGACAAACTTTGTGGGTGCTTCAAGGCAGCTACATAGATCTTTCAGGCAGCTCTAGAAGTCTCGACCTTTGGAAAAACTTGTATTATCCCACTCAATCAATTTCCATTTTCTCCCTTCTGTAAGTCCTCATCAAGGAGGGTTCTGGGAAGCAGCAGTAAAGTCAGGAAAGTATCAACTCAGGTGAGTTATCGGTAACCAGATCCTGCTCTTAGAAGAACTAACGGCCCTGTGTACTAAAGTTGAGCCTGTCCTAAGCTACAGGTCTTTAACTCCAATGTCGTCTTGACCCCTGTGATCTTGTTGCACTTACGCCTCGACACTTCCTATTTGGTTGGCCTCTTGTTGCTGTCCCAGAATCATGTGAAGAGGACGAAGGTATCCTCTGTCTGTCCAGAAGATGGAAAATGGTGTGTTGTCTTGCCGACCAGTTCTGGAAAAGATGGTACAGTGAATACTTGCAACAGTTGCAACCTCATGGGATGTGGCAAACTCCGCAACCAGGACTTAATGTGGGAGACCCGGTACTAGTGGGTGAAGAGATTGTACCACCCCTGGGCTGGTGTTCAGCCAGTGTAACCAGACTGTATCCAGGGAAGGATGGCGTTGTCCGAGTGACGGAAGTACACACGGGAAAGGGGCAGTTAAGTTGACCAGTACACTAACTGTATCGTCTCCCAGTGCATTGATGCTCTGCATGTGTTTTAGTGCTGCACATAATGAGTGGCCTCTGTTTTGTGCTCTATGACTTGTGCGTAAGAGACCTGATCCTGTCTCGGCAGGCAGAGAGTTGTATATTCTTATGGGGAAAAAAACTTTTATTATGCTTGGACCTATATTCACCATTTCGTGGATGGATACACAAGTAGTCCCCATCTCTACAAATAAGAATCAGTAGACTTCAAGATGGCGTCGCGGTGAGTTTGGGCATATCTAAGCTCGTTGATTATTATTCTTAAAAGTGTATCCGGTGTGTTCTCTTAAACAGTTGGCCATACTTGATTTCACAGGTATGGATTTTACTATCTTTTTGGGAACAATCAAAAAATTCCCAAAATTGAAGGAAAAAACATACGTGAATTGAGGAGGGGACAAGGCTGCTGACACTACCCACATCATCCTTCCACAGGACCCTTATCCCCACCCCGGATGGTCACGAGGATGCCCTGCTAGTTGCTAGGCAACCATCTCCCACTCTCTAACCATGTAAAGGGAGGAAACAAGGTCACCCATGGACAGCCGAAGCTTATCCATTCAAGCAGGATGTTCACAGCTTTACACTTTATTGGCACCACACACTGGTGATTCTGCATCAAACAAGACCATTCATTTGGCTATAATTTACCTTCTAAAACGATTTATACCATATTTAAAATTTGTTTCTTTAAAATTTTAATTTAAAAAAAAAAAACATGATGGTTTTACACTAGAGGCGATTAAATACAAACTTCATGCAAAAAACACACTTGACACATGTAATTGTTTAACTTTTTAGGGGTAAAAATCAGTTTGTTTCAATTTTGCAACAATATGTGAACTCAAGAATTATGAACACTTGCAAAATAAGTGGTCTACAACAATATTCCTTTCAAGTGAGAAAAAATTTCTCCAATTTTTTAGCTAATAAGAACACAACATGGATTAAAAAGATTCGTTTTGCAATGCGTCAGTGGATAGTCGAAAGAAGCATATGAAACAAAATGGTTTCGGGTCCTCTATAACATTGTTTCAAAAAATAAAGAAAGAGTTTGTCAAAATCTTCCAAAGTTGGTAACACGAGCTGAAGTTTTAGCATTATTTCCAGATGTCACTACTTATGCTTTACTTTTCTTGAAGTTAAGTCTTACAAATCGATACCTCCACATGACAAGTATGTGTAATTTACTTTAATATTTGTGTTGTAAATACAATTTCCACTTCAAGAAAAAGCCATAGCTAAATTATCAAATATTGTTAGCCATTCACACAAACAAAGTGAGATGACGTGCAGAATATTACAGCTTGCGTGAAAACATCTACTCTTCCCCAATACATTTCATGAAACTCGCAATGATACTGCACAACAATCTGTTGAGGTGCACACGTCCATCTCTGAATAGTCATGTAGAAATTATGATGCACACACTGAACTGCAGGCATTTAAAAGCCTCCGCAAGGGCTCATGTTTATTTGGACGCATGCTACATATGCTAATGCAGCAAAAAATTGCTCATGTGAAATAACTTAAAGAAAGAAAAATTAAATTAATTTTTATAAAATTAACTTTAATTAAGGCAGCACTCTGGAAATAAACCTCTAATACAGCGCATCCGCACCAACTTAAATTATATGGAATGTAGAACTATTTTAAAAACTCTAAATCATTATTTATTTATTTATAAATTAACCATACATTCCACACACACACACACACACATTCTCAGAATTCACAATTAAAATAAATCCCAAAAATTAATCATATACTGGAAAATATATATTGTGATTTTATAGTTTTTCTTGAACAAGGGACAGCCAAATATACATGGGTCGTAAACTGTATACACAAAATACAATATCAGAAAATATACTGTATATAATAGGGTACACAATAAGAGCCGTAACAAGACGCAGTGTGCAGACAAGGTTAAAAACTGAAATTTACGCAATCAATTTAAAAAAAAACACAGTAACAGCTACACGAGTACTTCTTCACAAAATATTATATGGATTATACAAAACTTTTATACAACCTGTACACATAACAGCAACATACAAACCATAGCTGATTCATGGTGAATTAAACACACTTAAAATAAACCTCCGAAAAAGAAAGTTACTTACAACTTTCCAAGTTTTAACCTTGATACTGACTGGAATACTTGCAGTACTGCTGGCAACACACTAGGGAAACAAGCGCCAGTAATATTTGATTAATAGTTTAACATTTAAAACAGTGGCAAATGAAATCCCAGTTTCTTTTCATTTTGCACACATGACAGTTTTGGTGTGATATTACAATATTTGGTTTTATAACAATTTCATGATTTCACTTGCCTAGCGTGTGAATACTAGCCATCTGGTCTACAGCAATGCTAAATTTTGCACACAGCATAAAAAAAACAGTGTGCTGAAAGACAGATGCTCGGTTTAGCACAAACCAATCACAATATCAACAAAATTAACACCACACACACACACACACACATCAGCTCAGTTTAGCGTAATGCATAATGCATTGGTGCGTAAGACAGAGTATAAGGTTTGAAATTTTCTGGGTGCTCATGCCTGCAAACAATCTTCAACACAAAAATTCGTAAATAAAAAAACCAATTAAACAAACACTAAAAAAACTGCGACTGTTAAGTTGACACACACCGACAACGAACGACAAACTCCACCATTTATGCCACCAAACATAGCCAAAGTGTTTACACAATACTCCAAACCAGAACAAAAAAATCAACAAAAAGCACATTCAACATGTTGTAGAGATGCTGTAGATCATCAACATTGGCAGCACACTACTCTCCACCTGAATTGCCGATGCATAAACACTTTACAAGCAGTCCATGTCTCCAAGCAATCTGCAGATGTGATGCCAACCATTTGTCCCTAATGGAAAAAGAGACACTTCTCGAGGTGAAATGGAATTGGCATTTATGTGGTGCTAGTCTATGAATACTTCTTCCACACCCCGTAAGGCTGTGCACTCTATGATGACGTGGAGAAAGGCATCACTAAAAAATCAAAATTATGAGTTCGTATCAAGCAAGCAGCACAAAAAAATGCCAGTTGAAAGTTTACTCTCTAAACACACCTGGACCGGACTGAATGAGGACTGGCGGGAGATAATCCAATCCCGTCAGCAAGGTGGATTGGTGCACGGAATTCAGATTGAACATTTTAAGCTAAATGCCGGACTGGAATAAATTCAAAAAACATACAAAACAAAACAGTTGCCCAGATGTTGAGACATAAGAAGTAATTCAAAACATTGAAAATGATTGAATACATAATTCATCGTTAAAAGAGTGAATCCGAAATTTTAACATTTGGCACAAACTAAAAATTAGTATTTTGCAAGTTTTTCTATGGTTAAAATTATTACAAAAATAAATGCAGCTCTGTATTTTTTTCATATAAATTTCACACTGATTTTGCTCTTGTTTACATTTCAGTCCAGGTTTTAAATTTTACTGTTTGCTTTATGCTCTGTCCTACGTGAAATTTTACTCTAAATGTGATATACTGTATATTAGGATAAATAGGATTTTTGAAGCAGTAGAAAAAAAAGTCACCCACCCCGATTTAAATGTCTGCAAAAAAAATTTGGTACATGGCACACAACAAGAATTGTGAAATATGAAAAGTGCAAAAAAAAATTGTCAACGGTATAGCTAATATGCAAGAAAACAATGCCCTGAATATCAAACCAGCAGCTTATAAAGTGAAAATAAATTTGTTAGGAAAATACATATCAGAACACAAACTATAATTTATAATAGTAACATGTATTAGTCCTGTGACTAGTTGAATGTTCCTGAATCCTTTTTCAAGATACAGAACAATACTAAACAATTACCACAGGTCCAGATACAATGATGTGGTTACATTCAAAAAGAATGATTCTCTTGCTACACATAACAAACATTAAAAAGTTTAAAAGTATGTAACAACAAAAGTTTTAACACTAAATTAAAACTGTACAACATTTATACTTATGGTGACATTATTTGAATGAATGTTTTACACAAAATACTTAGCGACTATAAAAAAAAACACAAAAATGTTACTAATATGATATAAAGAAAAATTAAAGTCTTAGACTAGGGACATAAATACCAGTTTCTACATCTGGACATATAGTCTGTTTCATATATCTGTGTTGAGGGCTTTGCCATTATAACTGTACACCGTATTCTTCAACAAAAAATTAGTTCTCACATTATGGTTTGAGTGTGTAATGCTGCACCAATAGTACAACAAAATACTGTACTTTATACTCTAACCTAACACATTGATGCGTAGCCTATCACAAGCAGTAAAATATGGTATACAGGTCACATTTTTGTAGATCATGTTTGAGCACAGTTTAAAATGATGCAAAGCAGTCATTCAAAGTGACAAGTCAATTTTGTAAAATGTTGGTCTGGATTATCACAGGCAGGCCTCCAAAATGTGTACCAGCTAAAGGCATTGTAACCAAGGAGTCTGTATTCAGTTAAGTGAAAGAATTTCAAAACACATTAGGCCATGGTCATAGATACTGGACTACATACATACCGTACTATGCTGATATTCCAGTAATTCTTCCCTTTAAGTGGTGTGGAATTGGGACATTAATGCACTATTTAGATGCAACAAAAGACACTGTAACACCTGGAGGTCCGTGTGTTCCCACCCTCAAGATCAACTGACAAGATGTCTCAATACAGTGGAACCTCTATGTACTGAAACTGGATGGATTGAAAGTCCACATCCATGGAACATGTACTGTGGTCCCATTTGTAATTTATCTGCATTTCAAGCCCATGTTCATTGAATGTCCAAACGTATTTAAATTTTTTGTCAGTCCCCTGAGAAACGATGGATAGAGAATTCGCTGTAGCTGGATGTGCAGACCGCTGATGAATGAAATCCATCAACCTTCAACATCACAAAAAAAATAGTTGGAAACACTATTTCCTGATTAACTGTTAATTTCTCCCTTTGTGGTCAATTTTGCTGTAATTTTCAATGTTTATTACATCAGCAACACTGTAACATGTAACTGTAATGAAGCCTTTTCTAATATAAATGTTTTCATTTAATAAGCACCTCCTAAGTAACGTACCTCAAACCATAACAAATTCTCATTCCCAAATCATTTTCACATCTTTAAAACATAAAAGCCCACACCTGGAATAATATGCCTATAGCACTTGTCAAGCTCGAAGGCTCAAACAATGGCTTACATGAGACTTGAATGGTTTCAACAATATAATCAAATAAATACAGGCTTTGAAAGTTTTCATACAAATAACAAAGACAAACTGCATAATATTAGTGTGTGCCTATGTTAGAGTAAATTATTTGTGTCTTTTTTGTTAAAAGTAATATTGCATACAACGTAATTCCATGTTACAGTAGCATTGTTCGGATACAGAAAACACTATTACCAAATTAAAAAAATCAAACAAGCTTGCACACACATTTACCATAAAACTATATGGTCACAGCACAATACGTAAGCGTCAAAGTCGGCTAGGGTTAGAACCAAAAGTTGTACAGTTGAAAACAAAAATAAAAAGAATGCTACAGGACGGTTGAGCTAGAATACAAAAATGCTAATAACTGAAGTACTATCACATACAACACATCATCAGAATGGTAAGACAAAATGTTTAAATGGAAACACAGTAAACTCCCAACTATCCCCTGACGGATTATCTGCTTTGCAACTTGCATAAAACATATTTTGAATAAAAATTACTTGTTTTTACCATTATGTGAAAACTCCTGAAAGGAAATTAACTTATTCAGAGGCATCAGTTATTCGCTACTGCAATATAAAACTCTGCTTGCAAAAAATAATAGCAAATAGACAGTACTGCTTTCATCAGGGCAAGTTTACAACGAAATACTGTACGCATTTCAAACTGGCCAAGGTATGGAAAATGCTATATGTCAGAATTCTAGTATGATTTTGTAAGTGAATAGTAAGACATATACACGAACAGGGGAAAAAAACATTAAGTTTTGACAGTACAACATAAGCTCAAAAAAATAAGAAAACTCATAAAAACTCTACCAGGCAAGTCTTTATTGTACATATGAATACACAGTGAAATAAATTACCTTTTAGAAAACACAAAACAATAAATCCCAACTTACTGACTATGCAAGCATCACAGAAGACCAAGTGGGTTGTTCGAGAAGAGAAAAAACAATATCAACTATTGTATGGAAATGAGATACAATGATACTGTAGCAGTTCTACGATAAATGTGCCAAAGAAATGAAAGAACTAAATGCAGTGAGCGCCAAACAAGCAGACAGTTTTTCGAAGCACAGGGGAATTGAAGGATGATAAACCACTGTTCAACTCAATTTCAAGAGCAGCATGATTTTCGGGAAATTGCTATTCAAGGTGAAAGAGTGAAAGTGGTCAGCAATTAACTGGGGCAATTGAAATAATGATGTACTGATGTGGGTTACAATGGAAGCATCTGCCAGTGATGTCATTAGCATTACCCTTCCATACCTAAAACATTACAGAAACAGTCAATTTTGTAGGATAACCTTTATGAAGTATGTGCATGACTTAGCACATGACGCAGGAAGGACCATCATAGAACCCCAGAAGAGGATATTTTTGACCATACGGTCCATCACTGTTTCAACGTTGAAGATGACATATTTTCAACAGTTAAATTTACTGTCCTTCAGGTTCCCACTATGACAAGGGTGCAAAATATTGACAGCAATACTTTCCATAAAATGTCTGACGAACAAATGAGATCTGGCTGTCAAGTGTTGAGAAATGGCTACATTATACTAACATGTGCTCGAAGGCAGCTATTAAAAACAGCGACAGAGACAATGATGAAGATCCCAGAAAAGATCATTATTCAAGTTTCCGCACTCAAACAAACTGATAACTCATTTAACTATAAATGCAATACAGACACTCTTCTCTGGTGAGTTGGTGTTGCAGCAAATATACAGAAAGATAAAGAACAAGGAGGCAGTTGTAAAACAGAACAAGCCAATAACTTTTGAAGTAATATGTCCTTTCTCAATAAATTGTATCTTGATTTAAAAAATCTTTTTACCTTTGTGTGTGAAATATAATGATGTGTTCAAAAACATAGCTGCAACAGGTGAGTAATCCAAACAGAATGAATTACAGTGCTTTGGGTATCCATACACTGTACCCATTTACTTGTAAAATGTTATTTACAAACATTTTCTATAATTTCACTACTCCTATGACATGATATCTACTTTTAAATGTGCTAAATAGCAACATTTTATCCAAAAAAGAGTCTTTCACCCAATAATGTAAAAAATTGAGCCTATGCTTAGACTTCTGGTGATGTGTTTACAAGAGAAAATGCCCATGTTGATAGCAGATGGCTGCGACTATTTAAACTGATACTATCTGCAAAAATTCAACTTCTGGGGATTCCAGAGGAGTATAATACAGAGGGACTATACTGTATAAAAAAATTATGCGCACAGCTGCAAGTTTTGTCAGTGTCAGGCGGACTACATTTTACACTGCCAAAAATTATTCAAAGTTAACAATATTGAAAATTTTAAGTTGGGGGAAAAAAAACATTATGAATTATGCTGATTATCCACTGAAGGATTATCTATAGTACTCAATCCCTTTATTACCATGANGAAAAAAAACATTATGAATTATGCTGATTATCCACTGAAGGATTATCTATAGTACTCAATCCCTTTATTACCATGAATAATGAGGTGAATTATATATTACAACAAAAGAGAGATGGTGGACATACTGGNTACTCAATCCCTTTATTACCATGAATAATGAGGTGAATTATATATTACAACAAAAGAGAGATGGTGGACATACTGGGTGAAGCAAGTTAAGAAAGGTGTTGGGGCTCTAGGGCAAGACTATAACTGTACCCGTTAAAAATAAACTGGGCAAAAAGGTCATGACTTGTGATAGTTTACATAAGACTGCTAAGTGATGTTATGGAATTGCTTGAAATGTAACCATACAAGTGACTATGTACTTCCATTATACTATATGAAATTGCTATTTTCATTCATAGGTTTTCTGCTCAACACATGAAGTTTCTATTTAATTAAGAAATATATACAAATTTCTCATCTCAAAAACTTCATGCATAAATAAAAATCATGAAACTCCATAAAAAGTACATATGAGTAGCTGAGTGATTACAATACATTTTCATTTTGATTTGATTTTGAATCTGTGTAAACTGCTTGAGATTAAAATATTAATATAATAATTATATTATTATAATATTAAAATTGCAGACAGGTAAATAATTATTTTCCAAATTTCTTCCTCCTAGTTTTTACAAGATGCTTGACCATGCTGGATATGCTTTTGTGAACTTGTTTTAATTTTTCCCCACAACTTTGTACTTGAAATGAATGTTTGTTACATTACCAAAATACTTGTAAAATAAACTATTCCTTACGTATACGAACTTAACCTTGAAACTCATAACATTACTGCANGTTGTTAATTCTTACGGACTTTTAACAAATTATTAAAATTTATTGAAAAAATATACTTAAAACTTAAAACAACCAATTTATATAGTGCTTCAGTGCTAAAAGCAAGACAAAACCTTTTTCCATATACCATTTTTTTATAACCAATTGAACATGTAACTCCTAGGGTGATTTTTCAAAGGTTCTTTTCAAAAGTATCGAAGATACCGTGAATGGATTATACTTTTAAATGTGCTAAATAGCAACATTTTATCCAAAAAAGAGTCTTTCACCCAATAATGTAAAAAATTGAGCCTATGCTTAGACTTCTGGTGATGTGTTTACAAGAGAAAATGCCCATGTTGATAGCAAATGGCTGCGACTATTTAAACTGATACTATCGGCAAAAATTCAACTTCTGGGGATTCCAGGGGAGTATAATACAGAGGGACTATACTGTATAAAAAAAATTATGCACACAGCTGCAAGTTTTGTCAGTATCAGGCGGACTACATTTTACACTGCCGAAAATTATTCAAAGTTAACAATATTGAAAATTTTAAGTTGGGGAANTGCCGAAAATTATTCAAAGTTAACAATATTGAAAATTTTAAGTTGGGGAAAAAAAAAACATTATGAATTATGCTGATTATCCACTGAAGGATTATCTATAGTACTCAATCCCTTTATTACCATGAATAATGAGGTGAATTATATATTACAACAAAAGAGAGATGGTGGACATACTGGATGAAGCAAGTTAAGAAAGGTGTTGGGGCTCTAGGGCAAGACTATAACTGTACCAGTTTAAAAAAAACTGGGCAAAAAGGTCATGACTTGTGATAGTTTATATAAGAAGGCTAAGTGAGGTTATGGAATTGCTTGAAATGTAACCATACAAGTGACTATGTACTTCCATTATACTATATGAAATTGCTATTTTCATTCATAGGTTTTCTGCTCAACACATGAAGTTTCTATTTAATTAAGAAATATATACAAATTTCTCATCTCAAAAACTTCATGCCTAAATAAAAAATCATGAAACTCCATATAAAGTACATATGAGTAGCTGGGTGATTACAATACATTTTCATTTTGATTTGATTTTGAATCTGTGTAAACTGCTCGAGATTAAAATATTAATATAATAATTATATTATTATAATATTAAAATTGCAGACAGGTAAATAATTATTTTCCAAATTTCTTCCTCCTAGTTTTTACAAGATGCTTGACCATGCTGGATATGCTTCTGTGAACTTGTTTTAATTTTTCCCCACAACTTTGTACTTGAAATGAATGTTGGTTACATTACCAAAATACTTGTACAATAAACTATTCCTTACGTATACGAACTTAACCTTGAAACTCATAACATTACTGCAATAAACCATTCTCACAGTACACGTATATGATGATGTTCTAGTTGAGTTCTGTTATTTCCAAGATTATTGCAGTTTATTAAGATATTTATAACTTATATTGGAAATGCCACTGGTGGCTAAAGTGGCTGTGGTGTTAAATTTATTACAACTAATGTATAATGATTATAGAGACCAGAGAATTTCTTGAGTAGCATGTCCTAAAATTCTCGAGTGAAAACACAAAAATTTTCGAGTAAAATGCAGATTTGTTTAGTGTCAATAATACGTATTTTACACAGAAAAGCGGGGCATTGAAATTCAAAAAATTAAAACAAAACAAAGTACACAAACATATTCTATACTTTTAAAAATCTCATAAAAAGCTAACTTAAGAAACTCACTAGACATTTGTACAGGTTTTAGATGTTAGGATTGTTTTGTGGTAAAACCCTGCAATAAGCAGTATAGAATATAATGTTCAGCATGCTAATATATACACATCTTACTTGCAGGCGTAACAAAAATTAATATTTTTAAAAAGTGTTCCTAGACATTGTTTGAAATAAGTTTCTAACAAGAAAATTATGATTTCAAGAAATGTCATAATTTTCCTTCATATGCATAGGAAGAGAGAATTTCGAGATTGGTCAGACTCAGATTTGTCCTCCTGTTTGTATGAACACAAGAAAATTGTGAGAAGAATCCCTCACAGTCCACATTTGACACTGGCATCATAAAAGCTGTTAGGGCTCCCACCACAAAGGCTTTGTGGTCATCTTCCATGGATTGAAGTGCTTCTAAGGCATTTATATTAGTGTGTCTCTTCAATTTCTCTATGAGCTCTATGCACGCATGTACACCCTCATCAAGTTGTAAGTTTCGCTGAGATTGAATTCTTGAAAATAGAACTTGAAGTCTGGCGCTGCTGATTTCCTGGGTCAGAATGTTTTGCTTGTTAAACTGTATTGCGTAACATTTTCAGGCGAAACCCCCCCTTTGAAATACAAGTGATGATAGGTGCAACTATTTTGAGCGACGGATAATCTTGATAAAATTTCTACGTTCGTTCGTTTGTTCGTTCGTTTGCCAGTAGCACTTTAGTTTATTTGTTCTGCAGCCGGCGTGTGAAGGCAAACGCGCATGGTTGAGAGAGAGAGAGAGAGAGAGAGAGAATGAGAGAGAGAATGAGAGAGAGAAAGAGAGAGAGAGAAAGAGATAAAGAGAGAGAAAGAGATAAAGAGAGAAAGAGAGATAAAGAGAGAGAAAGAGAGAGAAAGAGAGAGAGATAGAGATAAAGAGAAAGAGAGAGAAAGAGAGAGAGAGGACGCTAGGTCGCCATGCTGGCTGCTAGGTAACCACTTCCCCTCTCGTGAAGCGTGTAAGGGGAGGTAGCAAGCCACACTCCCACGTCGCACCACACCGCACAGTCAGACGTGTCGGGAAGATAGGCAACACGTGGCAGAGCGGTTACTAGACGTTTGCATAAACAACCAGCTTTAAAACGATCGTTGCGGGAAATCTTAGGCAACGGGGCCAAAATATACTTGGATCAACGCAACATCCGATAAACGATACGAGCGGGTAGCTTTATCATTATTTATACAAGAGTTTTGTCAGGACAACTGAAAATTAACTGTGGATACGGTTTATCGGTACATACGTTTTCGGTACAAGTGTATTTATTGCAGTTTGTTAACAAAATTTTGAGCGAGTTTCGGTCAGAATAAATCGATTTTGAAACGATTCCACTAGGAGTGCAACTATAAAATTGATTTCATACTACTTTGGAAGCAGCAGCTTTCTAAATTAAAAAGGCCAAAGCATTAATTTTTCTGCTGCCGATTATTGTGGGGGGAGGGGGGGGGTAAATGGGTCAAGATGAAATTTAAAACCACCCGTTTCACAAACAAGCTGTGCTGTTTACACAATCATGGAATAGGATGTGATATTTGAGATGGATTATGCAAAGACGGCGGATATATTACAAGGATAAAGCATAAAATAGTCTATTATAGCGGCGAAAACTTGCGTTAGACCACAAAGGAGAAGGGAAAAATGTGACGTTACTAACATGAACGTGGCAGGGTAAGTTCTGCAAATAGTGTAAAAAAAAATGTGAAAATTGATGAGAGGTGTGGTACCCAGAACAAAGAAAAGCAGGAGAGGTGACAAAATGAAAATGACGAAGGGGTGGAGAACCATTTAACAAAGAAGGAGGTAGGGAGGGAGGGATGACCTTGCCTTGCCCTTGACGAGGGGAAGGGAAATGTGACTACATGGTCACACTGAACAAAGGAAATAATGGCAACGGATTTTAGAAAACTTGGGAACATCAACACAGATTTAAGCACACACAAGAATATTTATGTCTGGAGGCGGCTCATGATGCATCAAATCTTTAAACTTTATATCTTAAAACTTTAAAAATGGTACAATTATATATAGTAGGCAAATTCTACTTAAAAAATTAATAGTAACAATTTGTTGTTATAAAAAAAAGTCAATTTTTAACATTATTGATAAATATCAATATCTTAAACCTAATTATTTAGGTGCCAATATGGTGTTTGTAAATTATTTTAATCAGATTTTTAAACACCGATTTTCATTCTGGTCATCAGGCAGGGAAACCTCATCAGGATAATGTAACTTTAACTATATCCGTACATTTGCTGTCTTAGCGCCTTCAATTGCCTCCAACATAGTTTCCTGCCACTTTCCTTTCTTGACGTCTTCAACATGACCGCAACTCCGCACGTGTTTCTCGACACTGTCGGAGGTTTCCCATGCTACTGTTTTATTGCGAANTCTTCAACATGACCGCAACTCCGCACGTGTTTCTCGACACTGTCGGAGGTTTCCCATGCTACTGTTTTATTGCGAAAACGGCATATCATTACGTCTCCCCATTTAACCACACCTTCTTGAGAAAATTGCTCTGCTCTTTCGTCAATATTTATTTTTAGTTCAATTTTAAAACAAATCAGATAAAACTCTGCAATCCGCAACTGTCCAAACCCGACTAAGTCACCCACGAGTTCTGACACGCTCGCTCGTACATCTTTTTCCCTCTCGGTAACCAAGTGCTACTGACACCGCACGTTGGCACGCACATTTGATGATTTTTTGATATCTGTAAATTCGGTGAAATTCTCGAATGCATGTCAAAATTTGCAAATACAAGATAATTTTAAGTAATTCGCGAGTTGAAAACACCAAATAACAACTCTAAAATACCTTACAAGTCGTTCCCCACTATTTAAAACAGTTTTAAGATTTTTCCTGAATTCGCAAGTCGCAAATTTCTCGGGTCTCTAAAATGAATAAAAGAACATATCCATTTTTTTTTTGTGTAAACACAAATTGTTGCATGCACTACCTCCCATGGTGAAAAAACCTTCTAATACAGTGTTTAATTCTTTTCAATCTAAACAAAAAGAGCCAAATTAAGGTTGATTATGTATGGAATAAATAAAAAAAGACTGTAATTTTCACAAGATTGCCTGGTTTCAATATTTGTGCCAGTACTTGACATTTATTCCACTGCATTTGCTTTCCACTGTATCACCAACTGACTGGTAAAATCACAAAACTTCAAACAACAGATCCAGTTTAAGTGGCCTAGTTCCTAAAACATACAACTCAAATCACCCACCAAGATAAGCATTATCCAGAACATTCAAAGTGGAGAAGATTTATGTAAAAGAGAATCACACGATATTCTGAACAATCCTCAGTTATTTGCTCTACATTTCTGAACTTCTCTTGCTAACACATGTCTTACTGCAACAGGAAAATTAGCTACAATAATGTACAAATAACAAAATTACATACCGATGAATCATATTGCGCCTTACAGCCAAAGCAGAACGAAAAACAAAAATTATTATTTAAATAAAGATTGTAACCTGTCACTGTAACATGAAACAATGGCCAGTTATTGGGTTGCTAATTTATATGTATTTTGTGATGTATTAACTCTACCAAAAAGTATTTTAGTTCATTAAAGCAGCATTTTTCTACAGGAAGAATAAAATGAAAACAATGGTCTTATATCAATCATTATACCGAGACACAGGTACAAAGTGCACTTTGTAACAGTTCTACATAAGCACCAGTGTTGTTGTTTTGATGACATATAGTTCCACCTGAGAGGTTCTGAAACATGAAAGCCATGCTGTTTGTTTTGTCAATTTGACATAAAATGGTATTGACAAGCCCTATCTTATTCAGAGAATATTATATTCTGCATGCCACTGAACTGTCAAAAAGCAACCTTTGCAGTGGAGAAAAAGTCTACATTATGTTCACATAATCATCTGATAAACTGAATTTACAAATGCAGTAGACAATATGAGAAAACTAGCAGGAAACAAAAGCACACACACACATTTTTGTAACAGTTGAGGCACAGAGCACTTGTTAATTAATACTGGGCTTTTATTTTTTCTCAGAATTTTAAAAACATAACAGAAATCATGTTTGCCTTAACTAACACCACCACACTTACAATAACATTTCATAGCAAACCACTAGAGGTCCAGGAAAAGTACAAGTTCAAAAATGATTCATTGTACCACTGCCTGTTAACGATTACGCACCAATTTCTCAGTTAGACAAGTAGGAGGTCATGCAAACAAATGAAAGCACTTCTTTAAATGATGTGAAAAAAAAAAAAACTATACTTACTTTGGATACTTGTGTGCATGTTACTCGAGGTATTCTTTTGGAATGTTGTGACCTGGTGTTGCTGACGTGTGCTGTGTCGGCAGCCAGCATGTGATACGATTAAAAACAGTCCGTGGCAGCACGCTAGATCACAAGCTGCTGGGAGCTGACACTCATGAGCCCGGCAGCCTGCCGCCAGTTGCCTTACACACCCTCCTCTTAAACTCTTTGACATACGAGGAAGAAAGCCAGAGCTGGTTACCATCTTTATCTATATGATCTAGCACACTATAACAGTCTGGTTGTGCTCTCTTCACATGAACGCCATAGCAGGTCCAGTTATTACATTCAAGTCTTAGGAACCTTAGCTGGGCAGCAGTTTGAATTCCTAGCAAAAAGATTTCCGGCATGATGAGAATGGAAGAGAAGAAGTTACCAAAGAAGATGTTGAAATGGCAAGTGGAAAGTATAAAATAGAGGAAGAATGAAAGTTGGGTGTGGCAGGAGTAAGACAAATATAGAATAGAGAGGAGTGACTACGTAAACGAGAGGGATTAGTTTGCACTTAACACTGAGATCTTGAGTGTCGATCAAGGTAAAGTGAAGTGAAGATGGAGCAGCAGCAGAATGCAAGGGCGGGGAAAATAGGAAGATCACTGTGCTTTGTGGTGATATGCCTGAAACGATCCACCCGACAGCTGGTGAAAGTAGAACTAGACAGCCCTCAGACCATTTGTAGGACACGGTTGGTCCTAGGGATACGGACTTGCCATTGAGCATCGGCATCATGTGGACACGACAACTGACTCCAGCATTAATACAGCAGCCATCGGCATCACCTCACAGCTTTGACAAGCAGCTCGCTCCTAATTTCTCTGCCCCATATATACTCTGTGTTATACCCACCCCTTGTCCCCCATATGCATGCCATGCCCAAGAGGGATTGTCGACAGGCCTTACTTGCAAGGATGATACAAGGGTGTCTGTCATTTTGCTGCAAGGTGCAGTTGCTAACAACAAATATTGAACTGGTGGGTTACCGATCAGGTGAGATTAGATCCCCTTCACATTGATCCTACTGCCAAGTTTCTCTCTGCAATGTAAGTTCTTTTCAAAATTATGTTGAGGCCAAAATTGGAAATTCTGTTGTAGACTATTCACGGTAAAGTGAGCATTTTTGAAAGCCCTCTCATTTGGAATAATAGTCAATAATAATATTTTATTTTAGCTTTAGACGTTAACTTCCAAGTGTGGTGGAATACACACACACTGTGTTTATTACTTATATGGCACATTGCTGCCTCATGAAGACTTCCTGCCCATTTTTTTGACCAAGCATTTTCCTCCATTTNTTATTACTTATATGGCACATTGCTGCCTCATGAAGACTTCCTGCCCATTTTTTTGACCAAGCATTTTCCTCCATTTCTTACTGCCACACATTTTGCACAAGTGAAGTACGTGTGTCCTTTAAGAAATCAGCAGGGTGGTAATTTCTAATACCGATGGCAGCATGGTGATCAGACCTCACTTCTGTTTTGGCCCATTAGGCAAGTTTGACTGTACATGTGGTTTCGTCCAGCTTTTTGTATAAGACATGAGGTTTGCTACTTTGCAGCATACGTGTTAGTTAAGTTTATATGTTAATGGCCAGCGACAACATTTTTGGAATGCCACTTGACTTTTTAGTTGGTATTCACACCTTTACAACAGTGTTTCACTGTACTAACTTTTTTAATCTGTATTTTGTAAGATGCTGTGGCAGGAAATCCCACTAGGTTTACCACTGCATTNTCACTGTACTAACTTTTTTAATCTGTATTTTGTAAGATGCTGTGGCAGGAAATCCCACTAGGTTTACCACTGCATTACCTCACTTGGTCATGGACTAGGGAAATGCATTTGTAAATGCTTGGTGGAAATTATGTTTACTTTTCAGAGCCTCTTTTTATGTAACGCAATAACAGTCTCATCGTGTGACAAATGGTTGCATTTTTGTACTTGCCGATACTGTATTTATAGCACTTTCAAAATAACTGTGAACCGAAGAAACCCAAAACATATAAAACCTACACGCAAATCTCAAAATTATGACCTTTCACGGTTCTCAGGAAAATAATTGCTACTTTGGAGGAGTTGTCATTTGATTTTGGACCAACTCTGTGACCCACCCCCCTATATGCACTAATTAAGCATCATATTTGTTAAGTCCAGTTAAATTGACTCGTACACTATACACGCTTGTAAGATCAAGATAGACTTATTTTGATATACTTTGACCCCCAAAAAGTAAAAAATTGTATCCATGTTCAATCATTTCTAGAGTGAAAATAAAATGATGTATGAATTAAATCTTAATTTTAATATTTTGAAATTTTCCGAGAGAAATTATATATATACCCTAAGATGGACGTATAGGTCTTCCCCGAGTCACGTGCAGCTTGTAGCAAGCACGAACTACATTTTCACGGGCCTCTTGTAAACATATCAGTTGATTTATTATTTAAATGTTAGCTTATTACCACAGGTTCATCACCCGGTCCTTCGTGGGCTTGATACACACTCAAAATAAGGGTGGTAAAAAGGTAGATGTGCTAATGCAGTTGCAATTAGCATGGCCTCCTACAAACTGTGTGCCATGTGAAAAGAAACTATGATCTTGGCAAGGTGAATGGAGAGGGTAAGGCGGTTAACCTGCCCTCTCTATGATGGCATTACTGCATGCCCACCCGGCCTGATCCGTACTACGTTCTACCTCGCCACGCCTAACTTTACGTTATCCTCACACATGTGCGTACGCACGTGCACACGCAAACACACAAACAGAATCTGCACGCATCTAGTGATGACAGAGCAGAGCCCCGAGTGACTGCCTTGTAATTGTGTTTGTATCTGGTGTTGTCTGAATATTTTACCAGCAGTTATTAATGTTTGTATTTGCTAAAGTTAAGTGCAATTTATTGTAGGTGCCTTTTCAANTCCGAGAGAAATTATATATATACCCTAAGATGGACGTATAGGTCTTCCCCGAGTCACGTGCAGCTTGTAGCAAGCACGAACTACATTTTCACGGGCCTCTTGTAAACATATCAGTTGATTTATTATTTAAATGTTAGCTTATTACCACAGGTTCATCACCCGGTCCTTCGTGGGCTTGATACACACTCAAAATAAGGGTGGTAAAAAGGTAGATGTGCTAATGCAGTTGCAATTAGCATGGCCGCCTACAAACTGTGTGCCATGTGAAAAGAAACTATGATCTTGGCAAGGTGAATGGAGAGGGTAAGGCGGTTAACCTGCCCTCTCTATGATGGCAGTACTGCATGCCCACCCGGCCTGATCCGTACTACGTTCTACCTCGCCACGCCTAACTTTCCATTATCCTCACACATATGCGTACGCACGTGCACACGCAAACCCACAAACAGAATCTGCACGCATCTAGTGATGACAGAGCAGGGCCCCGAGTGACTGCCTTGTAATTGTGTTTGTATCTGGTGTTGTCTGAATATTTTACCAGTAGTTATTAATGTTTGTATTTGCTATAGTTAAGTGCAGTTTATTGTAGGTGCCTTTTCAGTGCATCTCCTTCAGCGATATGTAATATTACTTCATAAAACCAAACAGTCAAGACAACCAATGATGCAATGAGCAGCTGAACTGGCAGGACCAGGCAAGACCAAACTGCACCTCTGCAGAAGACCTTATGTGGTTGCCTTAAGGGTGCTCAAGTACCAACAATTCTTTTCTATATTTTTAGTACACTTTATATTTCTGTCATATGATTTCAAACAGCAGTCTGACAAAAGTGTTAAAAAGTGCAAATTTACAAAAAAAAAAATTAACTATGGGAATTAATTTATATCTTTTGCCACACAAATTTTAGAATTGTAGATACAGTCAATTCTCGATTCTACGACCTTTCGAAATTCTCAGGAAAAAGGTAGAGGTCCTTATTTCGACTTTTGGACTGCTTTTGAGTCTAGAGTTGTTCCGATACCATGTTTTCCAATATCGATACAGATACCCCGATACCAATGCCCTTCCCTCTTGCTCGTTTCTAAGCTCGTCACAATGTGTCAGGTGCTTGTTTAAATTTGATTTGGTAAAACAGCTTTTATCTTTACCACNCTCCTTCAGCGATATGTAATATTACTTCATAAAACCAAACAGTCAAGACAACCAATGATGCAATGAGCAGCTGAACTCGCAAGACCAAACTGCACCTCTGCAGAAGACTATATATACTACCACAAATCCTTGTGTGGTTGCCTTAAGGGTGCTCAAGTACCAACAATTCTTTTCTATATTTTTAGTACACTTTATATTTCTGTCATATGATTTCAAACAGCAGTCTGACAAAAGTGTTAAAAAGTGCAAATTTACAAAAAAAAATGAACTATGGGAATTAATTTATATCTTTTGCCACACAAATTTTAGAATTGTAGATACAGTCAATTCCCGATTCTACGACCTTTCAAAATTCTCAGGAAAAAGGTAGGGGTCCTTATTTGGATTTTTGGACTGCTTTTGAGTCTAGAGTTGTTCCGATACCATGATTTCCGATACTGATACAGATACCAATTCCGATACCAATGCCCTTCCCTCTTGCTCGTTTCTAAGCTCGTCACAATGTGTCAGGTGCTTGTTTACATTTGATTGGTAAAACAGCTTTTATCTTTACCACCCCGAGACACTATTTTACCACACTGGTGGCATTTTGCTTTTACTTACGTCTGTCAAGTATTTAGAAAAGTATTTCCACACATTAAGACATTTTAATGCAGTATGTAACAATTCATGGGTGCCAAAAAATGAATTTCACGCGTAAAAAAAACACGATAAACAAAAAAAATCAGGATTATGCTGAGATAGTCAGATGCTCAGTATTTTTTGCAGAGTCGTGTCCGCTAGCATCAAGTATTTAATGACCACAGATGCAGACTTAATAAGTTTTACCAATAGTCCATACACACGTTAATTGCATACGCCGGCTTTCAACTTTTATCAGCNTATCGATACAGATACCCCGATACCAATGCCCTTCCCTCTTGCTCGTTTCTAAGCTCGTCACAATGTGTCAGGTGCTTGTTTAAATTTGATTTGGTAAAACAGCTTTTATCTTTACCACCCCGAGACACTATTTTACCACACTGGTTGCATTTTGCTTTACTTACGTCTGCCAAGTCTTTAGAAAAGTATTTCCACACATTAAGACATTTTAATGCAGTATGTAACAGTTCATGGGTGCCAAAAAATGCATTTCACGCATAAAAAAAACACGATAAACAAAAAAAATCAGGATTATGCTGAGATAGTCAGATGCTCAGTATTTCTTGCAGAGTCGTGTTTGCTAGCGTCAAGTATTTAATGACCACAGATGCAGACTTAATAAGTTTTACCAATAGTCCATACACACGTTAATTGCACACGCCGGCTTTCAACTTTTATCAGTTCTGTGTCTTTTCACTAGCTCGTTTGTAGTAATGTATTGTTCCTCTGATTTATTTACGTTTTTATGTGCATCTTATTGCAGCTCGCCGCCTGGAAGATAAATACTTTATGACAGTTACAGGCTGCAATATTTATTTCCAGCAGTGAAAGTTATTTTTAAACAGCTCACAATCTGTTCGTTTAAGTGTAAAGCATACATTTCAGTTTGGCGTAGTTACGTTTCTCACGCCAGACGGTTATAATAATAACAGACAACAAAAAAAAAAATTCCAAACATATACGTGCAAGATTAGAGAACACATTGGTGGTTACAGAATAGTTCTCAGTGCAGCCGCAAGAGGTCAACGTAAATATTTGAAATGGTATCGATTGTAGTTCGCAGTATTGCCACCCAGAGCACAGCTNAAAAATTCCAAACATATACGTGCAAGATTAGAGAACACATTGGTGGTTACAGAATAGTTCTCAGTGCAGCCGCAAGAGGTCAACGTAAATATTCAAAATGGTATCGATTGTAGTTCGCAGTATTGCCACCCAGAGCACAGCTAAATGAAAATTTTCCATTTGCATCCATAATATATAAATCTATGAACTCCAGCCATTTATTTGTAAACAGATGTAAACGAGTCATGAGTAACGTGATAGAAATACTGTGATGTTCACCTTTATCCAGGTCTTTTTGTTGGTTTAAAATTCCANAGTTCGCAGTATTGCCACCCAGAGCACAGCTAAATGAAAATTTTCCACCTGCATCAATGATATATATACATCTATGAACTCCAGCCATTTATTTGTAAACAGATGTAAACGAGTCATGAGTAACGTGATAGAAATACTGTGATGTTCACCTTTATCCAGGTCTTTTTATTGGTTTAAAATTCCGTAAAAAATGGCAGGGCTGATTAATATTGTAAAACGTACCACACCATATAATTTTTGTGGCTAAAGAAAGCAATAACCTGATTTCATTGTCTATTACCGATACTAATGTATCGGCCCAATACAGATACATTTAGAAAAGGTTAAGTATCGGCCNAAACGGCAGGGCTGATTAATATTGTAAAACGTACCACACCATATAATTTTTGTGGCTAAAGAAAGCAATAACCTGATTTCATTGTCTATTACCGACACCAATGTATCGGCCCGATACAGATACATTTAGAAAAGGTTAAGTATCGGCCGATACCGATACTTGGTATCAGTATCGGAACTACTCTACTTTTGACCCATCCCTCAAACCCTATATACAAAAATTGAGTTAAAACGGCTCATACTGCAAAATTTCACACTACAGAAGATCATTTCAACCCCACAAATAAAGAATCTCTTAAAATAATGACCCTCAGGAGAACCGTTTTTTTGGTTAAAAGGTTGAAAATTTGAAGGGAATAGAGGAAAAATAAGTTTGTTTCGTTTATTTTGCTTGCTATGCATTGTGATTATTTTTGGGAGCATTGTAATACTCGCAACTGGGTCAAATCTAAAAATAAACACCACCCCAGCAGGCAGTTGACTGTCCATCTCCTCGTCCTAGATCGCAGATGTTTTCACATTTTTCACCCAAATTTGTTACGGTTCCTCAAAAAGCAGTTGCTATAGAAATAGGGTTGCTACAAATGATGTCTTTATTATATTATAGAGAGGATCTACTGTACGTATTATAAATCACTTCACAAGGCAGATATCCATCTAGACATCCATTGCTGTAGTGACAAAGGTACATGTGAATGTCTGAACTTCTGGCTTGGAGGAACGAGATTCCAGTTGTCTTCCGGTGATGCATTGGCATGACCAGCATGACCTCATTTCCACCCACATATGCACTTAGTGAGGATGTTATGCTACTCTCTGCTGCAGTTTCTTAATCACTCTGCCAAATGTTTTGGTTTTTTCATATTGTAGTGTACCAATTAAGGGCAACAACATAACAACACCTATATTATACTGCTAACAAGCATATTTTTTACCTATTTTGAATGTGACAACAGCAATCGCACCAGTGCCAGCCAATAACTACCAACTCCGCCCACCCTCCACACCTCAGGCGACCGAATGTTTCCGCGCGCAATGCGTCTTACGACTTTTGAGTTCTGATTACATGTGTTGACGACGTACTGCAAGTCTTCCTCCCACTGTTGCCTCCACCTGTTCGCTAGTCCTCATACTTGACGAGAGCCAAATATATTTATTCTCGCTTCCTCACTTCCAGCCCTCTCCTCCCGTTCAGTCATTGTTCAGCCTTTTACTGGATTCATCTCTTGGGGTTCATCAGACATAACAGACAGATGTGACCTTTAGTGTGTTTATACCATCAGTTGAAACCAGATTTTTGGTAACCTGGGTTTCGGAAAGTTGTGTTTTGTGCGGTATAAACAACGAAGCTTTAGATTCGTTTGTAGAAATTGTGCAAAAAATATGCGGCATCCAATGTTAACAGTTTTTGTAATTATTAGGCAACAAGGGAGGTCGCAAATACCGTTATGCGGTATCATCTTATCCTGAAGATGTCTGACTATTGAATTAAATTAATATTCTATGCAGTAGTCATGATTTTACATCAGAGACAATTGAAAATCAACTTTTGATGTTTGGTAAATCCTCACACCAATTTACATTTTTTTTTTTAACATTTTGGGAGACAGACAAGGAGAAGCTAATTATAAGTGTCTTGGGTATTATTTTTGTGCTAGAGACAATTGAACACTGACTTTATCAAAACTTATTTCTGGAAACAGTGAGGGGTCATTTTAGTAAAGTTAAAGGTTACTGTATTCATGTGATTTTCGATACAACGGTAAGTAAATACTGTGATTAATGTTTGTTTATTTATGACTGTGAATAATTAAAAATACAATGTAGAAAACAATTTTATGTGTATAGGTAATTTATTAACCCACTATCACTGATCTCTCCAATCCATTCTAAACTGTTTACACTTTGTCTGAATCACAATGAACAGAACTTATTGTAAGTACATTTAATTTATTAAATCACTACTGTACAGTCTTGCCACCAAGAGCTAAACACATCTGCTCCACTCAAACTGACTTAAACAAGCAATGTGATATCAGGACCATTGCTAAACGTGGACGCAAAATTCTGGCCTCATCACCACTATCTAAAAACTTGTTCTCCAAACCACCCAGATTGGTCTTCAAACGTCCCCACCCCAACCATCGAAATATATTGGTGCACCTCAAATTGCCATCCAAAGCCACAGTCAGTAATATCAATCTTATCTGCCAACTATAGTACGTTCACTGCAATGCAGAGTGCATTGGCCTTACTACCAACACTCTCAGACAGAGAATGAATGGCCATGGAGCAGAAACCTAACGAGCTATAGCTGGGGCGAATGCNATCCAAAGCCACAGTCAGTAATATCAATCTTATCTGCCAACTATAGTACGTTCACTGCAATGCAGAGTGCATTGGCCCTACTACCAACACTCTCAGACAGAGAATGAATGGTCATGGAGCAGAAACCTAACGAGCTATAGCTGGGGCGAATGCAAATTTGCAGGAGAAGCCAGTTGCAGCTAATGCAGCATCTCCCAGCCAGAACTTTGACTCTTGTTACACAACCAGTACTTTGACTCCNGCCAGAACTTTGACTCTTGTTACACAACCAGAGTGGTGAGAGCCCCACCACATTCTAATAATAGTGCAGCGGAGAGAGATTTAGGCGGCTCTTAACGAGGTCTTGAGAGCCGATGAGGGTGAAATGAGGTGCAAATGGAGTAGCACCGGAATGCAAGGGCGGGGGAAACTTGAGATCCCCGAGAAGACCCGCCACACCAACAGCATCGTCCGCCAAGATTCCCACTTGCAAAAAATTAAAGTGCAGAACTGCGATGCTGGAAACTGGCCACATCCCACATCCAGACACCTGGCAAGATAACCCCTCCACTACTTTTCAAATTTTCCGCCACACCCTAGTTTACACCTCGGCTTCTAGGCTCACTGTTTCCAAACCACCGCTCACCAGACTGCAGTGTACCATCACTTGCTGCCAAACGAAGCTGGCCTACCTAGCGAAACATCGCGCGACCACGCATCCGTGTAGAAAATGTGTTCGTCCGACTTTTGTGTATGTGTGTATCCACGAGTACCGCCCTGCGAGTACTTGTGCATCGCCTACTTTTTATAATGTAATCAGTAGTCTACAATCTAGCAGCCTATTCGCACCATAATCACCATTATCACTGGTCTCTCTACTCACTTTCAAACTGTTTACACTTAGTATGAATCACAGTTGAATGGTTTTACATACTCCTGTGACCTAATTCAGTTCAGAACTCAGAGTAAATACTACTGATTTATGTACGTTATCTCTTTAAAAAATACATATTTTGCAAACTTTTAATAACATACATATCTCCACTAAACAGTGAACCAAATTCAATGTATACATTCAAATATATAGTTGAAAGTAAATTTTATACTTAATTATATACATATAAACAAGTATAAATAATAATTATCTGGATTTTCTTTGCAAACCAACATGCTCCGTAATACTATTTTTTGTCAATATCAACCTGTACAATGATATCAGCTCTTTTTCAAAAGTAACCAATTATAAGCATGATAACTGGAACCCCAAAAATATGTTTTCACAGCTTTTAAATACTAATGAATCATTTTTAAAAATAACAGATTAACAATAACAATTTAAACATTTTTTTAAACAAATCGTTTTTTTATAAAAGGTGGATGGCTTTCATTTGGACCAACAGAGAACATTTACTCTTCTCAGAATTGAAATACGTAGTTCACAACCATCAATTTTTACTGCAAAACATAAGTATAAAATGCATCAGTATTGTACATACTGAAACATTAAAATACAAAATAATATCCATGCTTATTACATTCTCAAAAAGAAATACATCAAAGTATACAATTTTCACATCAATAAAGAATGTCTCACGATCATAAAAAAAATATGAAGTTAAAATGGTAACTTTCAATAATGTGATATTTTCATGCTGTTGCAAAAAGTTACGACTCTTTTTTTTTTTCTGAATGTTACAATAGTGGGTATTTTACCACATATCATGGAAATAAACCCAATGTGAAGGAAAAACCAACATCCTGAGGAACTAGCAAGGTTGTCTATAAAACATTTCACAATTCTGGATGCTGCATTCATCAGCTGGCTGTATGTCTGTGTGTGCATTCACTATCGCTTGAGGCTCTTGACTAGTTTCATGGTCTTCTGCATGAGGGGTGCCACTCTAGGTTTAATTTTCGCAACTGCAACAGACACAACCATTTTACGTGTAGTTACAATACTGTGTTTTTTAAATTCAACAATCATGTTTCAATTTTTTTATTTACCCGCAAACAACATCGAAATTCCGTGAACACATATACAGCCACATAGAAAAAATTGTTTCCAACGAGAATGCATATGTACATAAATTGTCGATACATCAGTCACTGTGAAGCACACTACATACTCAAAAATGTGTTACGTACTGATGCCAGCTAGAGTCCCCAGCCTTAGAGTCCACGTTCATCCTGCTGTTAGTGCGCAGCTGAAACGCCCTCGAATAGGGTTTGCCGTGCCTGAACTCGTGGACGGCTGCCATAAATGACACAGCACCCAGCGCTGCACGTAGGAATGCACCCTGCTCGCCAGCCATTGCACCACCAGAGACAAGCAACCGTCCTGCCTTCATGTCCCCAAGAGGTAACTTTTAGGGGCATGGCAGTTCAGACTGGCCTTCCACATCACAATTCATCCCCAGCTACGACACTGCTGGGAAAATGAAGGCCGCGACAGGGATTCAGCAGTTTCTGCAGGCTGGTGAGCCCTCGTGTGCCTACCTCATTCACAACTCCAGGGGCTGTGGTGTGTGTAATTGTGGAGTGTGATCAGCATCATTTTTCCATTTTGATTCTACAAGAATTGCTACAAAAAACCAAGGTAAAATAAATAAACCTTTGTTTAGCATCCCTTCAGATGCATACACCTACACCCCTTTTTCAGACATGGGCTTGGCTGATGATGCAGACAGGATTTTACCACATTTGCTACTATATTTTATTTTACTTCTTGTTTTGCGTTTATCCTTAAATAATAGATGTGTGTTTCTAACTAGATCACAAAAGACTCTGAAAGACCAATTCCATGTTTAAAATTTGCTAAGTCTTAATAATTATTTAGTATACCAACTCGCATGTTTTTTCATGCTAATTCCATTGTGTAATTTCATTTGAATGTGTCCTGTTTCATTTTTGTTTAATTCTAGAGTGTTTTGTGTATTTTTTTATTGCATATTGTTTTGTTTTTTTGTTCATGAATTCTGGTGCCAACCCAATTGGGTTCAGAGTGAGCCGCCACCACAGTAGTCAATCTGAGAAACTAGCACATAGGAACCAGTAGGAACTGGTCATACTGTCAGCTGCTCCTAGGAAACTCAACTTTTTGTTACTTAACCATGTAACTGCAATAGTATAATACATCTCAGAACTTCTTTTTTTAAATTTATTACCCAGGTGCAGTATCGCCGTTCCCTCCTTAGCCTCTCGCAGGCTCATGCAACCAGGGGCTTAACTACCAAGTAACTCTTGAGAACTTTGCGCGTGTATTTTTCCATTTAGGTAGTCACCATGCCAGAACTGCCGTGTTTCTGCGAGTGCCTCATAAGAGTGTTATCATATGTAAATTAAATATGTGAACTTTAACTATGTGTATTTCTTCATGCGTCAGGCCACTTCATGGCCTGTGTCGGGTGCTGCAATACCCTTGCAGTATTTTCCTGCCTTTACATTGTATTGTAACGTAATTTTCAGAGGGGTGTA
>NQII01003181.1:177030-189207 GCA_002778355.1 Clitarchus hookeri | reverse complement strand
TATATAATTACCATATTTACCTGGTGTGCGAGGTGACCCTCAACAGGTAGGCACAACTGGATTATGTCTGCAAAACCACATGGTTGAATGGCCCATTACCATCAATATCTAAAGCTCTGTAGCTGACTGGGGGCCTTCAAAAATCTTGCATGACATGTCCAAAACCATTTCCCGCCAACAATGATCCACCATCTCTCTGCTCCCAAAGCACCGAATCATATCAAGTTGCACCCAACGTGGGGCCAAAAACTTCCAGTTTGATGCCTGAAAACCTAAGTGTAACAATTTCCCTATTGTTGCAGATGCAATACTTTTATTTCTCATATGTCCTCTATATTCTAAATTTTATTACATCAAATTCCTTCCTTTTGGCCAACCTGCCCAAAAACCACGATGTTTCCAGCCATTTTGCCAGCTTGTAAAATCCAGAATTTTTCAGCCTACCATCATTGTTCTACAAGACTTCACAGTGATTGTGACATCACTGCTTAGCATATTATAGAGCAGCGCCGCCATTCCTTGCATGTTACACATCATATTGTCACGTCCCGACACCTTTCCGACAGCAAGTACCGTGGGAACGCATTGAATGTGTGCAATAACCACCTTTTCACCACACCTCCAGCCAGGGTGGTTTATCGATCAGCAGAAGAGCGCAACCAGCACGTCAACCCTCCTCTGTCTTGCGCAAGGGAGGCAGCCGCTCCAAGCTGGTTCATCCCTCCCATTGGTATGCAGAGGAGACTGCCACGTGCCTCGCATGGCAGTGATCTTTCACCAACAGCTGATTCATGATGTGGGACCGTGCCAGTTACAACCGGGTACGCAAGGTACCAGTCAATGCGGTATTTCAATTTAATGATCAAACTCCACAGTGCAACAAGTGCGGGAAATTGAAGTGTGTGGGACTGTTCACAGTTGTTTATCTGTGATACAGTTGCCCCCCAGTGACACTTTCAAATGCATAGGTACAGTTAACTATACAAAACTAGTGCCCAAAGGACATTTGTGCTGGAACCAGAAATACGACAATCTCTTGGCAGAACTGCTCCCACAGCTACCATACTGAGCTTGCAACTGTAAAGGAACTGTCAGCCTGCTGTGCAGGATGTGTGTGGTGCAACATCTGCACAGAAACTGCACAAGCAATGGCACCTGCTCCAAACGCATCGACCACTACAGTTGCCCGCCAACACCGTCTCCAATTTTCACACAAACTTTTACACGTGCAGTGCCATCTATTTTCAAAACACCTTGTGTTTTCACAACGTTTGTGTTTGTCAACCTTCAGGCTATGCTCCGTCATTCGCCGTAACCCTGCCTCCTATTTCCACATTGCCGAACCTGTGCGACACGAATGAGCACGAATGCAATAAGACATTAGCCGGACACTGCAGAGGCTGTACATTTACATGGCCCCTAGACCACCTATCAACAACTGAGCATGCCACCTACAGGACGGGCACTCGCAGTTACAAAGATGACTTGTGCCTCACAATGGACAATGCAGCAGCAACACAACGTACAGACCACGATGCCCAGCATCGCGGTGACACCTCTGCAAATTGATGCCCTTCCACCAACCACAGATACAGAGGTCGTCACTAGTGACATCATTGTTGCATCATCTGCTATCTCACCGGACATTCTAGCTCTTTGCAACCAGACACCGCCTCTAATGCCACCTCAGATGCTTTGCATCGAGGCACGCACCTAACCAATCTTAAATGCCTTCAGCATCCTGGCAGATGAGTGACTTGCCAGGGTGGAAGCGGTGATCACCAGGAAGCTGCCTCAGTGCACCTCATCACCCTGCGTCCATCCCCACTATGACACTCTGCACCAAGACAAGTCTGGCACCCACCGTGGCGTGTCAGGCACGCAACAACACGTCATTCCTGTGGTTTGTGTCCGCCACCCACCAAGTGACTCGCACGGAACATGACAGAACCACAGTCAAAATGCAGATGCCAAGACTTGACAGAAAAGCAATGCAAGTGCAGAGTTGCCTCATGTGCATGCCGCCATTGCTTTTTGTCACAACCCAGCTGCAAAACCACACTTGCAACAGGTAAACTGTTCAGTAAACATGCGAGTGCACTGTGCTTGCAACGTCTATGCCATCCGCACGTAAACTTCACACCCTCACTCATGACCGTGTTGGTCACAAACTGTGCTACGTTTGTGACAAACACTCCTACGCGCATCTCTGTAATCACATACACTAACATTTTGCATCTGGGCCAGTGTTTCAGTAACCTACAAAGTGCATCGCTGCTACAAATAGTAAACAATGCCACTTACAACATTGTTCTGTAAAAACAGCACCTGGTCACCACCTCGTGTTCACCTGACAGCTTTGGCTTCTCTCTCCAGGCCAGGGAATGCAGGGACGGGAAGCTACAGCTATTCAAGCCACCCAAGGTGTAAGCAAGATATCTGCGGTCCAGCTCTAGCCCAAGTGGCATTTGTGCATTATCACTGCGACTCTTGCTCCGGACTCTCCCTCCTGGACTCTCCCTCCTGCATCATCACCACGGCCGCCAAATGGCGGAAACAGGTCAACAGGTCTCCCCTCCCACCGCCGTGGCGCATGGGGGAGCATCAGCAGGTTACCACTCCCTTCTCCCCTTCCCCTGTTTTCATTCTCTCTGCTCAAGGCAGTGGGCTGTGCACCCTTCTACCACAGATGTTCCATGCCATTCACAACTCAAGCTGGCAGGTATCAAATGTGACCTTCATGAGCAACCCAGTTCTACATCTACTGTTACATGAACAAACTGTCATACAAGCTCCATCTCGAAATTTCAGTTTTCATATCTCTCTCTTCTCGCCTTCACTGTATACAACCCAGCGTAGCAGTGATCTTGCTTTCCCACAGATGTCCTGCATCTGCACTGGCCTACTGATGACACCTGGTTGTATTTTTGTGCATTCATCCTGCCTTTTGTTGACATTTTTTTATTGTTTTCTTGTTATCTAACCAATGGGTTAGTATTTATTTCCTCATGTTTTGCGTAACTTTTCCAGTATTTTATGCAAGTTTCCTTTTGTCTTACTTCATTACTGCTTGTATTTAGAGTTTCTTTTGTGTGTTCAATTACAGTTTTGAGAAATTCTATTTTAATTTACAATGTGTTAGTAGCTTGGGCAAAGAGTGTTTACCTTCGCCTCCAACATTATTTAGGGACGTTTTAATGGAAATTCCAGTAATATTTGAGTCTAGTCTTCTTTACATTCTTGTATTCAGTTTCACTAACATTTTAACAAGTGTTGCCAACCTTTCACGCATCATGCAGAATTGTTTACATTCAAGACTCTTCCTAATGGACTACGCTGCTACACATCCTACATATTTGAGAGTGTGTTCGCATGTGTTTACACTCATGATGTAAATCTTTAATGACTTGACACCTGTTTACCAATCTGCTGTCCTACTGATGGGTGCTGTCTGCGCACAACACTGCCATGACGATGTCGCCCACAGCATACCAACAGGGACACCTACTGGCCTCCCAAAATCCCAGGTGCGGCGTTGCACTGCATCACTACAATACTCTCGGGGCACCATCCTGCAACTGCACCACCATCATCAGAGGCCTGCGAACCTGTCGTAGCCTCACTCAACAGTACTGACTACAAGAAGGGCTCTGGGGCCAGCTCCTCACCACTTCATGCGGCTCTATCGCCCAATGTGTGTACCTTGCATGGCCTGCAAAGGAATCCTGTCTCTTAAAGCAGCCACTTCAGTGCGGCGCCATTGGGGCTCCATTTCACCGACACCACTTCACACCCGGGGTCCCTATCACCTGCAGCCCCGGCAAGGGCTGCGCCAATGACCATCCTGCTGCCACTAACTGTGCAGCAGAGGGAGCTATGGTCTGTCGTGGATGAATGACCTCCATGGGGGGGGATTGGGCATATGATGTGAGCCACGTCTACCAGCCTTATCTCGTCCATTCGTCCTGCCATTACTGCGCAGCCGCAACGTGTCCTCTACTGGGGATTGCCCCACCTGAACTTGCAGATGGCAGCCTTAAATGATGTAGCATCCAGCGCAGCAGGAAGGAATGCACCCCGCTGGCCAGCCATTCCACCACCAGGATCAAGCAACCTTCCAACCTTCATGTCCACAAGAGGTAACTTTTAGGGGTATGACCGTTTGGGCCGGCTTTCTACACCATAATTAATTCCCAGTTATAAAACCACCGAGGAAATTAAGGTCACAACTGGGTATCAGCAGTTCCTGCCAGCTGGTGACCCCTCATACGCCCTCTTCATTCACCACTCTACGTCCCGTGTGTTATCACATTTTATTTTATTTCTTGTTTTGTTTTTTTCCTTACATAATAGATGTGATTTTCTTACCATGTGATGAAAGACACATGATCATGCTTTGTAGCTAACTGGCGCCCTTCAAAAATCTCGTACGACAAAGTCGAAAACCCAATGCCATCAACAATGACCCACCTTCTCTCCATCCACTCCTGAAGCACCGAATCTTGTCAGTATTAAATTTATCCAGCAAAATAAATTATATTTTGTGAAAACACATTTTTTAAATTCTATCACCACCCTGCAAATGAGGTGTAGCAGAATAAAAGACTTGAAATAAACTGACTGATTTTAATTTTAACACATGTTGGAGATAAAAGTGTTATCTGAAAATGTCATGCAATATCTTTTCTAGAACTTTAAATACGGAATCATTTATTTTTAATGTCTTAATTTGACTAAAATCATTTGGTAGATAAAATAGGTTCACAAACTGGCCCTCAAGTAGGAACAGTTGAGTGAAATTCATTAACATATTGTATTAAATTTACAGATATTCATGCCAACAAAAAATAACACAAACAAAATCTTAGACACCACTTAAAACTCTTTTGATTTAACCAAGCCACAAAAATGACACTGGATGATAAAACCAAGTGAAAGGTATATTACATGTAAAGCTATTAAAATACTTAAGGGAGTTTTGAACTGGGATACATCAAGAATAAAATAGAAACAGAGCTTGCGAGACCTGCCCTCTAGGTGCCAATGTTAAATTTAAAAAATTAACAACATTTTTAACACAGTGGCAATACTTTGGAAAACAAACAGGACAATATTCAAGCTCCACAATTTCAAATAATTTACATTTCACTGATCAAGGAAAATTTGGTACCTGTTTTGAAAACCTTATAGTTTTTCAAAGCAAAACTCAACACATATTGCTGCCACTTAAAACCATACTCTTTCCCCTCCTTGGAACCAATACATCAGAATATTAGCGCTGAACTTTTACAATACTTTAACTAAGAGAATAAATCAGAATTTTGAGTTTATAGGTTCACTCCTAGGCCTGGAAGTTATTATCCTTCAGAATTCTTGTTTGACTGGAAACTTAAATACCAACTGTATGGTGTATTGGGTTTTACAAAAGGCAACGCAATGAAACATCTTACAATAGTAGGCTCAAACAATCATCAGCTTGGCCTCCACACCATCTTGGATTTACGGAATTTCCGCCACGACCTGCATCTCAGATTTGCTGTTTTATTTTAAGTATCAGCAGGGCATAGGGCTTCTGCTCTGTACATTTTCTAAAATCTGCACTGTGGGGCTTTTGTGGCCAGCATTGTTGCTGTAATAGATTGCACAAAAAAAATACTTATTTCTTGCTGAAATTCACTAGTCAAAACCTGATAACGTCCGTGCAACTATGTATAATAATCTGAAAAAGCTTAAGGAGCTATTATTTATGCTGTGTCGAGTGGAAATTTTTGTTAAACATTCTTATATGGAATTTAGGGCAAAAAAATGTATGGATAAATCCAAAATGGCGGGTACTGATCACCCACATGTGAAAAGCTGACAGCCCCACACAGCGAAGGAGCAATTCAGCAACTAACCTGGTACTCTGACTGGTGCAGGCGGAGGCACTGGAACAGGTGCTGTTGAAGTACCAGCAGAAGGTGCGGCAGAGAACCCAGACAACCGTGCAGGTTTTACTGGCGAACTTATTTTTACTGCTGTTGATGATGCTGTCCCATATTTAGCCTGCAAGCACATGCCAATATGATACGTGACCTGCGAGTATTGTGCACAAAAAATTAAGATATTTAATTTGCACAAAAATAGAAAAAGACTATAGTCTCCTCAGCAAATATATTTTCCTGAAAACTCGTGTTAAAATATTATTTCTTGGTGGTTACTATCCACCACCCACACATGAATATTGACAAACTAGCTATGCTATCCACACTGCAAGGGACACCCACACATAATTTTTTCCATAAGTACCTAATTTGCATGTTTTACTAATAGCACACAAAATTTCTGATATATTTGTGTGCCGCACATGTGAATGCATGACACAATTGTGTGTTATAATGGACACCTTCGACGAGCGCTGCAAACGGGGTAGTGCACGCCCTGGATTGGCATAAGGTGATTAGTGTGTACTATCTTGGCAGGCGATACTCTCTGCCTGGCCGGCGACGACTTACAGGGTGCGCTGATGCGGAGACGTGACCTAGCTCTCAGTCTGTCGTGAGTCGAGTCTTAAGCTAGCCTGCGTACGGTGCGGATGTGTGTGTCTCCGCCCGGCAGTACGGGCATTTGACAGCCGCTGATGCTGGCAGCGATGACCGGGTGTGTGGTAGTACAAATTGACGAGAGGCGTGCTGTGTGAAGCCGCAAGGTTAACTTGTTTCGTACAGTCTGGATAAACTAGGGTGTGAAACAGTGAACGAGCGGTGCTGTTGCGATGTACGAGTACGTGATTTAGGTATTGAAGACCAAATATAATGCGGGTTGTCATATAATTGTGGCCTTCTAAGATCGTTGTCCAGTGAACGAGACTTGCGCCCCGATACCGTCATGCTTATGGGTAGACTTGACGTGGGAATTGACATTGTAAAAGGTGTAACGTATTTTCCTGGTGAGAAATATACTGCATGGAAAACGATGTTTGCGGCGAACCTACATGGGTGACATCACGGCCTGCTGCTGCGGCCAGTCGGATTGCGCCGTCCGATGAGGCCCATGAACACCTTTATGGCAAAGGTAGTTGTCTACACAGAGCTGCGGCATCATAAACCAGGTAACATCCAGCTGATTCGTTTGGTACGTACGGAGTGTGAGGGTGTGTTTGAATGCGTATTTGGGACGCGCACACAAGCCAGATGACTGATTCCCGACAACTTGCAAAGTGTTTAATTTAAAGTTTCATGTACTTATTGCAGTAAAATTTATAAGGAAAAGCTTTGTGGAACAAAAGTGAATTAACTGTAGGCGCTGCATAATCGTGGTTGCTATGCAATGTGCGCACTTGATGTTAATGTTTGAACCGTGGCTCCGACTTAGCAGAGGCAATGGTTGTGTGCAATGGCAGTTATGGATGAAGGGAAGATCCACTATGGTTTGTTGCATAAATAGGAATAATTATCTAAGCAAGTCAAATGTGAGAGTTGAATATAAATTTGGTGTTGTAAAATCATATTTCAGATTGTCACTGAAAGCTGTCCAAATATGTGCGAGGTGCAGAGAAGCAGCAAATATGAATTTGATTTTCCTAAGTGTGCTTTGAATCTGAAATTAAAGGAGCATTTGACTCAGGATTGTTGGGGGTCAGGTATTGTAACCCAGTATTATGAGTGTTGTATTTATGTTACCACCGACGAAGTCATTACCAGTTACGGTCACTATATTTATAGACTTTTATGAGAGGCAAGCAAATAGCATGTTGAGAGCATTCTGTATGATAATACTGTACTTGTGGGATTTCGTGATTAACACGTGTGTACTGTATTGTAAACATATAGAGACGCAAGCGCTTCTCATCCATGTTATGTTGGTGCATTTGATTGTTTGTACTGCTGAAACTATACGTAGTAAACGGGTCGTAAAGTTAAAAGTTTTTCTGCAACTTCAGCTTTGTCTGATTCATCATGTGAGCAGGCACAAATATCATAGTCATGCTCAACTTATGAATATTGATCATGTGAACATGCACAATTAAGTGTATTATCGAGACTTGCCCACTCATTTGCTGTTTGTACACATCTTTTGATACCTTCAGGATAAATACCAAAAGTCGCTGGTTGTACTTACAAAAGACATACATAAATTCTCACTAAATGTTTTCTGCTATATTAACTCAAATATAATGACAAAACATGCATGTAAAAATCTAATTGTACCAGAAACCAGAGTTTACACATACTAAACACCTCAAAAAAAAAATTTGCACCACTTGCCAGTTGCTCATGAAGAATGTTCACTGTGATATTAAACACATTATAAAGAGATGTCAGAATTACAGGCTTGGTATTCTGCACAGACAGTGTGTATTTTCATCCCACACTTTCTCTTGAGCCTTGAGCAACTCAGTAACTTAGTAATCCTAGTGGGGCAAAACTTTTTTTGAGGTGTGTAAATTTATACTTAAACACCACTGTAAATAACTCCTGATAAATAACACAGCTTTCTAGTCTATATGCATTACAAATAAATACTGTATTTCAGCAAATATATTTTTTTTTAAATAAATTCACATTGCTTAACAAAAAATGCAATCTGGCAAAAGTTGCTTTCGCCTTAAAAAAAACACATGTACACTAATTGGTTCTCAAGATCTCGCTGTTAAGAGCCGGCCAGATCTCTTCATTCACTCACTCACTCTCATGTACACTAAAAAGTAGTTAAGGTCAAGTACGTTTTAAACACCCTTAAAACCATTTGGATATCATTCATTTACTCAATACAGTATGCACATTGAAAATTTACTATTCTTATGCATAATCACAACCATAGCAAGAAGTATTCTGTTTTATGTTAGGGTTGCCACATTTTGAAAAGCAAAAAGGACACATTTGTATAAATCTACATCTAACCATGGATGGCTATGATGAATGTTATTTTAAAAGTTGAATCCTCCTTTATTTGGCACAGAAAAAATGGTATACATACCATACATTCACCTTCGAAATTATCTCTACCTACTCTAAAACAAGAATACTTCTTCTGTAACTCAACAGAAAATTTACATTTTCTTTTCAGCATTTTGTTACGCACAAACACATGTGCAACAAATTTGTTAGTCTGGAAACAGAAGATGCTCGCTAGGCTCAAGATGTATTACCACATGTAAAAGAATTAGAACTTCGAAAATGTCACTGATTTAATATAGTCGATTAATTGTATCCATCTAGAGAACATGGACATTTCCCCAAATTTTGAAAATTCCACCTGGACAGAAATTTTAAATCTAAAAAAGAGGATGTGTCCAGGAAAAACCACACACATAGCAACCCTATTTTACGTGCATTTGTCCAACATAGCCTAATCATTTTAGGTTTTGACTTTGAAAAAAAAATGTATACAGCTGTAGATTGGAACAATTGTTCTACAGTATTTAGCAATACATACATACAATATGTTGGTTACGTTTTTCATACGTTAAAGGAGCATATTTTTTTATGCATATTAAATTAGTATGACTTCATAGTGTCAAATATGAGATGACCAATGTTTTCTGATGCAGAAGTTCACATCAGCAACTAATCCTAGGTTTTCTATGTCAGCAGTGTTTGCTGTGCAGGAAGGAAGTAAGTCTAAATATATATTGGCAGTTTACTGCAATAACAGTTTCTTTTGCACTGAGATTCTCAGGTTAGTAACTAATGTTTTGGATAGCAAAATTTTAAAAAAGTAAAGGAACAAATTAAATTAAGTTTAAAAGCAACAAACAAATGTAAAATACATAGTTTTGGATCTAAAACAATAGGAGGAAGCTTGTTGCACAATTCTTATTATTTTTTTTTTTTTTTTTCCTTTCTATTTTATTGTAGGTTTACTCAGCTTACTTATTACTTCAACTGGATCTTCTACTCNTTTTTTTTTTTTTTTTTTCCTTTCTATTTTATTGTAGGTTTACTCAGCTTACTTATTACTTCAACTGGATCTTCTACTCCCTCCTCCATTCTCTACAAGACCTCCATAGCAGCTTCTGCACTTGCAGTGGATGCATGTTGTACAGTAAGTAGGACCACTCACTGCCACACAATACAGTGAGGAGTTTACATAAGGCAGGTGCCAAGTGCATCGTCACAAAAACCAACATTTCTCACATCTACAGCCCTCAGGAGAGAGTGGATTATCCACCCATTCTTGAACTTAAAAGAAAAAAAAAAAGAGATTACGTGCGATGTCGCAATGATTCAAAAACGATCAAAAAGGAATATATGCCTACCTGTAAGCACATGCTCACTGAATGATATTCACATAAATGCTCTTCAGTGGAAACACCACCAGATACAAGGATGCAGTGCAGACATGACTGGCAAGAATGCAAACATATATCCTGCTCCTAAGTTTGTCTACACTGAAGATCTAACTGTTTTAGGGTTTCACAACAAACTTCTCTTTAGCAGCATGTATAACTTATTACACAGCTGATGGATGAGTTGTTGTAAACAGTGACCAACTCTTGAATTTCAGGCTTTTCCAGAGTCCTGAATACTTTCTTAACACTCTTTACTGAAGTCGGCCAAAACCGTATCACAACCTGTTACTGTATAAACAAAAAAACAGGCCGTCTTTTCTAAGGCTCAACTGAATGTTTTCTACACTGTAAAGTGCTGGGTACTTTGGAGTCAAGGACTGACAACTGGTGCGCTTTTTGGCCTGGTCCATCATTGCAGCACGAATATCAGGTGTCTTGTCATCACTACTAGAATTTGGAGTCCAGTGATGGCCTTCTTCAGAGCTGCACAGACACTCAGGGTGTTTGCATTTACCTTTGCCTGCTTAACTTTCAGTCCCACGACGTCAACAGTATGAACCAAGAGAGCGATCAGACAAACTATTCTGTCCACTTGCCAGGAAATCAATCTGTGAAGCAGACACAGTAGCGTTGCAACCAAAAGCCACATCTGCAAATTATTTGCACTACGCGTATCTCCACTTAGCACCTTTGGTACACAAAACCCTTTCCATACCCATAAATAAATGATCACAACAGATTTTGCACTTTAAAGAGTATTATTCTACTGTGTACTACTTGTAGAATTCAAGTACAGTTTCAAATTCTGCTGGTCAAAACCAAACCAAGGCTCAGAGAAGATCTCTTTTCAAATCAAACTTGACAACAGCTCAGTTATGGGCTAATGGCAGAGTCAAGTCTGTTCCCTTTCTGCATGGACCATGGGCACCTTGCCGAGGCTCGAATCTGAGATGGGTATACCTGGTCACTGGCTTTGGGTGGAAGTTTTGAGGATTGCTGGACGTTTGGCACCTTGGGCTCTATCCAGAAGTTGTTCTGGATAGTTATGTTCTATTTAATTTCAGCTTTCCAAAAATATATATGTTGTGATGGTTTCCTTTCGTATTCTCCATTTACAAATACCAGCTTCGCTTACAGCGGTAGGCAGTGGCCCTAGATTTACTGGCCACTGCAGCGGTAATGTGTCAAAAGGTCATCAGATAACAGCAGAATACATCACTATAGGCCTTACAATGTTCATCGTATATAAACGCAACTTATCTCTTGGAGCAAGAAGGGGCTAAATCTAGGGTCAAGGGTTATCGACAGAGGTCAACGGAGCTCAAGGCCATCACAAGGCTGTTGCATCATCACATATAGAGTATCGTTCTTTGATATGATGCTACCAGACAAATTGAGCAAGCTCCCTTTGTTTGGTGTACACCACCTGAGCTGAAGGTCCTCGGGGTGCCGACACTCGAGTTTGTTGCGCTGCAACTACTTTACCCTTCCTTTCTCCTCCTCGCTTGGAGAAAGCCATAGGTAGAGGTAGGTTTGTAAGTGCTACAGGGATCACTCGGTAGCAACACTAGGTATAGAACTGGAACATAGAATCATGCAAACACTTTACCATCCTCCGAACCTCTGCACCCAGCGGAGAATCGTGGTGGATTGTACACAGAGGTGGGTGAGTAAACTCAATGTCTAGGCATTTCCTGTCTGTGCTAGGATGCCGGTTACTATTACCAGCCCTCCAATTCCAACACCTGGCTGTGAATTGCAGTGACATGTTGGATTGTTAGGGATGGTAGACTCTAACTCAGAATTAACTCGGATGTTATCTAGTGATGTCTTCCTAGTACCTTGATTGACTAGCCATATCCGAGGGAATCTGGACCAATAGGCAGAACAGCCACAGCACCAGG
>NQII01003181.1:107510-176998 GCA_002778355.1 Clitarchus hookeri | reverse complement strand
TATTGCAATTGTCTGTCGCAGAAACTGTTTTTTTACTGTCTGAGAGTGTGTGTCCGGTTCCCCTACTTTTTACAGAGAAGTCTCAGTGGACTTGGTAAGTTTGGATACTGTGTAAATTAGGGTGGGAGATAACTGTGAGTAAACAAGTAGGGATTTCCTCTCTCCAATTAGCAGTTGAAAACTCCGGAGTAAAGAGCTGCAGAGTTTATTCACAATTATCAGTGCGCTACTGTGGGGAGCCCTACCTGTCAGTGCATCTAATGCCAAGCTCAATAAAACCTCTATTGGGTCTGGCTCATGCAAATGAGTAGCCTCAGCCAATTCAAGAATACATGCACTTAATTTAGCTACTAGCTTTCCAACAGTCTTTCGGCATGTGAGTTACAGGTCTGGTCGTGATGACGTAGTCGGCGTGATGAGCACAGCCTCTGGACAACTCTGAAGGAAACTGTCTCTCTAGTGCTTACTGCTGTTTATATCTTGACAGATGGTTGGCAAGTGGTGCATGCTGTGGCGAATAGCGGTGCTTGTTGACGAAATAGGCAGGTGAAGGCTGAAGAACAGCTGGCATTTTGCAGGTCTGCTACTCAACATATGCCCATGTGACGGACGGCCCGAGGGTCAGGGATGCGCTGGGATGACACGCTGCTCCTTACCCCCACTCCGCAGCAGCAGCAGTGTAAGCTGGCTGCATGCAAGAGGGGGGTGGTAGCGGACAGCAACTGCATAAGATGGGTTGCAAAAAATAACCTAGCAGTCAGGCAGTAGGTATCCGTGCTCGCTTAGGGGCAAACCAACCCCTGTCCATTCCATCTCACGTCTGTAGTTGCGGTGAGAGAGGTACAGGCGAGGTGTGATAGTGGCTATTATGCTTATCAGTTAGACAACATGCATCAATCATGGCAAAAAAAATTTTTTGCCATAACTGCACACATCTGGAATGGGCATGCTTACTGACCGGCTTCCAGTTGACAGTGGTGTACAAAAGTAATCTTATGTCTTAACAATACATTTAAAGTGAGACTTTTAAACTTGTGATCACTGAATTCATTTAATTCTGTTTCTATTTTATGTATAAGCATAGGAATTAGGTTATAGCAACATATTAATGTTGTAAGCAATTCACAGTTACACTCCAGAGACAAACCAATAAGTCATCAGGTGCGTGGCAATATGTATTAATATTATACATGGTGGATGGAATGGAATCAAAATGGACAGAAAACTAGATCTTAAAAGTGCTCAATTAACCACAAACAGCCTACACATTTACAGATGACAGGAGCATCTCATTTGCAGATGAACTGAAGACATCCACAAGGAAGATATTGTAGTCATAGATTGCATGTAGTCCTGGTGTCAACTTGTACTTTGAGTGTGAGGTCACCTAAATTTCTGTTAAGATTCCATATAATTTGCATGAAAATATACCAAGAGTTGAAAGACATAACTTCATCTTGAAAAACTGATTGCCTACATTTAGCTACTCACTGTGTAAGAGGGATTTCCCAAGGACAGTGAATGGAGATAAATAAATTTGTCTACAGAGAGAAGGCAAATGAACAAGGCTTGTAACAGGGCCAAGTGGTTCACCCCCACAGACTTTCGATTTTCTCACAGTTCAAAATGTTGCTCTGTTGTTGCCAAGCCCGACTCCCAGCCAGGCTTTTCAACAGCATCACAAAGTTTCCAAACATTCAAAAAAAAAAAAGAGCACAACATGTGCCAGCGAAATATGGTATAAGTAACTGTTCAATAACCACATCTCATGAAAAACAATGCCAAATATCACTGGTATGCCGTATAGCGTAATATCAATTTTCCACAAAGTCGATAAATTATTCTCAGTGCATCTTGCACTAAACTATTTCATCAGCTTTAAATAATGATGCTCTGACTTGCCAGGCTGAAAGTGTTCAGTAGTATGCAGAAAAGGTATTATTGATGCTTAGTAAAAATGCAACTCTTTTTTTGTACATTAGTAAGAGGAAGGTCATAGACTCCTTTCTGAGGTGGTCTCCAATGTTGTGTCATAGTTAAGTGAGAATGGNTGGTCTCCAATGTTGTATCATAGTTAAGTGAGAATGATAACACAATAAAGTACAGGACATGCAGAACCAGAAAACTGAGACATGTCTAGGAAAATTTCTTACTACTAGCACCACTCCCCTGTCTTAGATACAAAGGCAGTGCCTCAAACTGTGCCATCCCTACACAACCTGGTTTCCTCGTGACTGTGGAAGGAGCATCTATTTTTTGGTCGACCTGACAGATGACACCTACGCTCAACATGAGGTGGAATTTTGGATTACTAAACACTTGGGATGATTAAGTTTCCAAGACTAGAATTTCAAAGTGGAGAAATTCCCACCTATGGTAAGGGTGAGAACTGACCATGAGGGAGTTGCAACCCGTTGCTAAGGTGAGTAAGCCACCTGTAATGAGTGTAACAAACACGCCACAATGGTGATATGGTGATGGGGAAACCGCCACCGAATGGTACTCCCAGCACAGTAACTNCTTACTACTAGCACCACTCCCCTGTCTTAGATACAAAGGCAGTGCCTCAAACTGTGCCATCCCTACACAACCTGGTCTCCTCGTGACTGTGGAAGGAGCATCTACTTTTTGGTCGACCTGACAGATGACACCCACGCTCAACATGAGGTGGAATTTTGGATTACTTAACACTTGGGATGACTAAGTTTCCAAGACTAGAATTTCGAAGTGGAGAAATTCCCACATATGGTAAGGGTGAGAACTGACCATGAATGAGTTGCAACCAGTTGTTAAGGTGAGTAAGCCAACTGTAGTGGGTGTAACAAACACGCCACAATGGTGATATGGTGATGGGGAAACCGCCACCGAATGGTACTCCCAGCACAGTAACTNGGTGTAACAAACACGCCACAATGGTGATATGGTGATGGGGAAACCGCCACCGAATGGTACTCCCAGCACAGTAACTCCCGGATTTTTTGCACGTGGGAATCGTGCCGGACAACGTCGCTGGTTTGCGGGTTCTCTGGGATTTCCCGTTTCCCCCACCCTTGCATTCCGGTGCTACTTCATACTCGCCTAGTTTCACCCTCATCGCCTCTCAAAACCACGATGTTAAGAGCCGCCCAAATCTCTCCAGTCCACTCCACCAAATGGTACTGAACAAATATTTGAAGAAGCTTTAAGGCTGTGACTGGGTATATGGCCAGGCAGCTGAAATTATATGAGTTAAAGACTTGTTAGAACGCTGGCTGGTGATGTTCCGAATGTAGGTGTGTAAGAAGGCCAGCCCTAAACTTTATGGATGTAGAATGTTTTTGCTGATCTAGGCTGCTAGCTGAAAATAAATCATGTGGCAGCCTTGACAAATCCACAAAAGTCATGGAAATTAAGTACAGTGCTGTCCCAGTANAGCTGAAAATAAATCATGTGGCAGCCTTGACAAATCCACAAAAGTCATGGAAATTAAGTACAGTGCTGTCCCAGTATGCCAAACTGTTGCTCAGATTAACAAAAATTTCAGTTTAGAGAAGTTGTACAATATGCCTTAGAAATGTCACCCTTATTTAAACATTTAATACAGTCATATGTATGTAGCCACAAGCAAAAACTAAGTGAACTACATTTAATGTTCTTAAAAGTAAGCTGTGAATTTTTTTCACTTCTGATTTTTCAAAAAAAAATTTTTGATAGCTTCTTTCCACAAACACTGAAGAAGGATTTACTCCCACAGCATTTCCTTCTCAACAGCCTATTCAAGGCATTGACTGAAATGTTATACAGCATCTTCATGCTCCACCATACTGGATGGATCACATCGTTTCCTCTTCTACTTCACCCTAATTCAGATCATTCAAAACACTTTGTATGATTTACACACCTGATTCAAAAATTAATTTGTTTTCTTCACGCTCTTCAATCCACTAAACCACATTTGCTTGGTCCATTGTAGCACTGGATTTTTACTTTTTGAACCAAATTTGTAATCATTACTTGGCTGGTATTGTCAGTTACATCTGGTGCTTCTCCATAGGTATTTTTCTGCCCCAAAAAGTTGTTCTAAGAAGTTTGTATGAGCTTTGCTTGAACAGAGTCCAAAGCTTCAGCAAGGAAAAATAATACATCCTTGATATTTTAACTTTTTCGATGATGGAGTGATACCACCTTCCTAAGAAACCCCATGTAAGAGAAGATATTTCCTTTAATAAAGCTTGATGGTCTGATCAGTTAAATCTGGATAGATTTTGGTTTGGAAAAATTTAACTTCTTGTCGCAAATTCAGTTTTGAAATTTGAGTGCGCCGGGAATGTTCTTGTGAAAACCATTTGTAAACTGCTGTATCAAAAAGGGGCTAGTCATTTAACCGAATGGATTACCTTTTATTTGGCCTTTCTTTGGAAACTGATACACACATGTTCTTTTTTAAGTCAGTTGTACACTTATCCATGTAGCATTCCTTGGTTAGGTTAGTTAGAGCCCTCTCCCTTGTCAAACCATTGTAGAATGGTGTGTTTGTCACCCAACAATGAAGCTATAAACTTACTTTACCCTTCTATTAGCAAACACAGAGAAGACACTCCAGTTTGATTTGTGTGGACAAGTGGTCTTAGTTTGACAGAGTAGGGGTACGTAGTAAACATAAAAAGAGAGCGAGGAAACCAATACACTGGTGGAAAATGAACACCACTAAAGTGGTGATGTAGAAATAGCATATGCACTTGGGGCAATGATAGAGGGCAGTACATGTCATGAGTAACAGTGCTGTGCTGTGGGCAGAGTAGGAACCGCGTACTAGACATAACACCACTGAGCCCAATACAACTGTAGTTGACTCGGTGAAAGAGTAGTCTGTTGTTTCAAGCATCGGCCTGAGTGTAGTAAGCAGTGTAGATATGTCACGACGGCACAGATGACCACACTTCGTGCAATTAACGGACTTTGAACGAGGTCGTATTGTGGGCCTGAGGGATGCTGGATGGTCCTTCCGAAGAATTGCTCAATGTGTAGAACATGAAGTGTCTGCTGTGCATCATTGGTGGTGCTGGTGGTTCAACGATGGTGCACATGCTCGTCAACCTGGTTCCGGACAGCAGCGGCATACAGATTCCCGCCTGGACCNCACTGTTGCACCCAGGGTGTCATCTAGGACCATCACCAACCGTTTTTTGGGAATCTGGACTACGATCAAGAGTGTCGCTTGCCCGGCTTCCTCTCACACCTCATCACCGTGCAGCCCGCCTCGGAGGGTGTCGCGAATGACGCAACTGGAGGGATGAATACTGCGGAGTTGTGTTTAATGATGAGAACAGATTCTGCCTTGGTACCAGTGATGCTCGTCTGAGAGTGCAGCGTCAACCAGGAGAGCGGCAACAACCAGAGTGTATACGGCAGCGACATACAGGACCAGCTCCTGGCATCATGGTCTAGGGAGCAATAGCCTACAATGACAATATGCCTCTTGTGTTTGTTGAGGGAAAACTCAACAGTGAACGCTACATCCAGAACATCATCCAGCCCATTTTGTTGCCGTTCCTACAATGCCAAGGAGATGTCCTTTTCCAGCAGGACAATGCCCGTGCATACACGTCTCACATTACCCAACATGCTCTCGAAGGTGTTCGTCAACTCCCCTGGCCAGCACAATCACCCAACCTGTCCTCCATTGAACATGTGCGAGACATGATAAGACGCGTTTGGTGCGGTCTGCAAACCGGCAACAAACCTCCACCAATTACATCAGGTGGAATTAGCATGGAACACTATTCCCTGAGATGACATCCGACACCTTTATGATTGTCTCTACGCACGACTGCATCGTCGCTAAAGGAGACTACACAAGATACTGACGTTGTTCAAGAGACACTGTAGCCTCTGTCCATAGGTGTACGACCCTGTGATCATTATCATATACAGGATACTTACTGAATAATTATTCAATAAACCCTTCATTCATGTGGGACCATTGCATCCAGCTGTTCATTTTCCATTTTCCACCCGTGATAAAAGAATTTACAGAAAATTTCTCCTACTAAACCATAATGAGCAGGACATTTACATATTTTTAGAAATGTGGAAAGTAAAAGGTTTTGATTGACACTCAACAGTAAAGCCTTCAGCACCCATAAGAGTGAAATGAGGTGAAACTGGAGCANGGTAAAAGGTTTTGATTGACACTCAACAGTAAAGCCTTCAGCACCCATAAGAGTGAAATGAGGTGAAACTGGAGCAGTAGCAGCAGCATGCAAGCGGAGGGGAAACTGGAATGTCCCGAGAAGTACCGCTGACCAACAGCAACGTCCACCATGTTTCCTACATGTGAAAATCCAGGTGACCCCAACAGGAATCAAAGCTGGTTCGCTTAGGTGGGTGGTGAGAGGTCTGACTGCTACACCACCGTGGCTCCATTTAGAAACAGGGAGACAGAGCAGACAGTAGGGTGATGGGTTTTGCGGAAAATCGTTCACCATGCCAACACTCGAGCAAACCAATGCAGGCACCCACTTGCACACGCATACTTACACCATATATATCTGTCTCCCCCACCCCCATATCCCTCCCCCTTTAACATCTCTCTCCAAACGCACCTATTTTTCTCACCCCCCTCACCATCAACTACCATTGTTGAAGACTGACTGGGTGACCCTGAGTAATCAGCGGGTGCTGCTGACCCAAATCACGGCAAGTGGTGCAGAGACCACGGTACTAGAAGACAAAGCAGCAATTCACTACTGCACCGCAGCACAGCAGCCAACCAAGACCATCACCACGGCTAGTACTTACCCCACACTCTCCAACAAAAAAAAACCCTCCAAAAAAGTACCCCAGAGGTATACAAGGTGGTATGTGTGCCCCACCTCCCATACTGATGCTACTCTTAAAACTCTTACATGTGCAGGCAATTTTTTTGATATGGTACACCATTTCAAGACATTCTGGAAATACAGTTCCACCACACTTAGCTCACCGAGCATAAAATACTTTTACTTATACACGAACAAGGTACTTGATGATGATTTACCAAATTAATAAATAAGGATGAGGCTGGAAAATTATGATCTTTAGGAATAAAATGTATTACGGGGGTATGTTAACAGGGNAATTAATAAATAAGGATGAGGCTGGAAAATTATGATCTTTAGGAATAAAATGTATTACGGGGGTATGTTAACAGGGAGGTGGTGAGGGGAAAGAAAAGAACATTTCTACATGCAATTAGCAGAAAGAGCAGGAATACTGGACCTGAATGAAATAACAGAAAGCAAGGAGGAGATTGTATAGACTTGTGTAGATAATGGGAAGAAAAAGGGTGTGCAGGAGAAAGACAAAACTTAACTGTGAAGAGAAGGTGGCTGAATGCAACATCTGTATTAATTGAAAAAACAATTATAACAAAAAAAATCTCTGTAATTTCTATACACTTTTTTGCACATATCAATAAAAAATAACAACAATTTCGTTTTTTTCACACCACACAAAACTTCTTTGTGATTAACACACTTGTTTTTACTGCAAATACACACTATAATGTTTACTTTAAGAAAAAATATGGACATGAAATAAATCATGCCAACCTCCTGTGTACGTTTTACTACAGTTCTGAACATTTTTGGGGAATCTGTACATTACCAGTGCTTCAGTGCCAAGCTCCACTCACTATCTTTCAGTAATTACCATTGCTACCTGAAAGTACTGTATTTACATGAATCTAAGACACCATCCATTCTAAGACACACCCGAGTTTTAGTGCTTAAAATGTTGAATGTTTTTAAGCAAATCTAAGATGCAATCCTACTCCTCTCAAAATCAGTAACCTTGCCCGACCTTGGCCTTGTGAACGTATGCCACCGATGAACCAACTGATTGAGTCTTTTGACAGGGACAGTGAAAGTTCAGACCCATAAACTTTTCTGTTGATACAAAAGTTTCTCATGTAATTAGCTTTATTTCGCTTCTGAATTCTTATGCATCGTAAATGTATTTCACGTCCCGTTTCCTGGGTAACGTAATTTTACTTCACATCCCAATTCTTGTTTATTGTCATTTTATTCCATTTTCTTGTTCTCATAGATTATATCGTGGCTACATTTGTTCTTCTTTTACATAACCTTTGCAAACATAAACATCACAGATTAAGAGGTAACATTATCAGACACCACTTCCCACAGTGTGGTGTAACAAAATGGCATCCCAATTGATAATAAAAACAAGTGCGATGACTACAGCTCTTCCGCGTCCCCTATTTTTTCAGTGTTGTGCTACGAAATCTATTAATCTGTGGTCAAACAGTTTGTTTACATTTTGGCGATAAAATATTTTTCCTGAGTATTTGTTTCTGCTGGTGAATTACATATCAACAGTATAAAAATACATGTATTTAAAGTTTTATGACATTAACCACAAAATTATTTTGTACTGAATTTTTCAATATGCTAGCGAATGTAATACGGCATTGAAAGTAAGACGCAGGCAATTTTCAGATCTCAAAAAGTTACAAAAAAGGCGAGTCTTAGAAGGGAATAAATATGGAAAATAATCCCTGAATATAATGCACATTATCCCACCACAGTCCACCCAGACTTTGGAACTGTCACAATGCTTCCACCCCAAAAACACTGACTTTCATACATCTGCCTTGCTACATCTCATTGACACAGTTAACTTGCAAAGCAGTTTCAGGAACTCTTTCCCAATGGTACATTATTAGTATTTGATTACAATGAGAGCTTTGTATGGCATTTTGGCAGATATTTTCACAAGTATTATATGATAAATACACTGAAAATAACTTAGAAACAACGAGGCTTTTCTAAAACATGTTTCTACATGATAATGCATTAAAATGTAACATACAATACTTACAGTAATTATAAAATTTGAACCTCAAAAAAATTTCAAACACAATGCTTTAATTAAATGAATAACTAAGAACTTATACAGTATAAATAAAATTTAACATAATATTTTATACATTTCTCACAAGGGCATGCACATTTTCTTGCACTGGAGATCCACAGTATTAGAGGTTTATAAAAGAGGTAAATATTAATAGTTTGGGTAAGCTGTGTATATTTTTTATTTGTTTCCAAAACATGAGCATTAAAAATCACACAAACATGATAGGCCATGTAATCGTTAAAGAACTGAAACTCAAGTGCTGTAAGCAATGTTGTTCACAAATTCGTAGTTTGAAGATGAATGTCTAAAATCTGACTATTATTGTACTGATATGGACTGGTCTGTCTTATCCCCACTAATTTCATGTACTTGAAATTATAGCATGACCATAGACGTCAAGGAAATCCTTAAATACATAAATNGTTATCCCCACTAATTTCATGTACTTGAAATTATAGCATGACCATAGACGTCAAGGAAATCCTTAAATACATAAATAGGACGTTAATAAGCAATACTTGTTACTTGCACTCAACACTCTTACTTGACAAGAAATGTTATGTTAATATTTTGTTAAGGATCATGTACAGTAGTTTATGTGAAATACTTTTAATCTCATTAACACAAAATGTAAAAAATATGTATATATTTTGGCAGAACAACATGTAAATCGAAACAATGATACTACAAATAAACAAGAGCTTGAAAACTACATCCAATAATAACAACAACCAATGAAAACGATGCATGGTGAGGCAACTGTTTAGTACAGTATGGTCCAACCNACTACATCCAATAATAACAACAACCAATGAAAACGATGCATGGTGAGGCAACTGTTTAGTACAGTATGGTCCAACCTTTAGTTACCCGAGGGCCAATCAAACTTTAAGATGGGAATGTGAGGGCCAGAGACATTCCAGAAAGAAAACGAATTACATATTTTATTCAAAAACTTTGCAACGTGGCACGCGTACAGTTATAGCCGGCTTTAAGTTGCCACTAGGCTATAACTTACCACTCGACTAGCTCAAGACGGAGTAATACGAGACTCTTTAAAATGGATGCCAATTAAATATTAAATAAAGTCAAGTTCCGGTGTATTTGTTCTATACTATTATTTACCAGTCAAGTGACACAGTTCACATACGAAGTTCAGAGTACGAACAGGCTTCAGATAACCAGATAAGTGCAGAACAGCGCCACAGTCGTTTACGAATTATTTCATTTCTTAAAAACTTGCCTGAAGAAATAACAAATGCAGCGACCTCCCACACCGACGGAGAAATAATCAAGCAAGTTCAAGTTTGCCGGTGTGGGGGTTATACGCCACGCCCGACGCGGCCTAGGCGAGCACTAGTTGACGACTGCTTCAGACGACTGACTTGATTCAACTGACTTCATTGGCGACAGGCACATGTGAACTTGTGTTGCCTATCACTCCCCTCTCCTCAGATAAGGGCCTGGCGTGGGCTGCCACGCATGCTCTCCACACGTTATCAAAACTGCGTCGTAGGAACTTGTCGAACAAAACTGTAGACGCAGTCTGAAAAAAGCTAATCTAATGCTGGCGCTTAACAAAAACTCCAACTTTCAAAACTGCAACCGGATGTCTGATAAACGTTAAACGGCAAACGTATGCCCGTTAAACAAACTATCACGGTAAAAAGAACCACCACGGCTTTTAATTTCAAACCCGATAAAAATATTACGAAGCTTAGCAAAACGAAAGAAAATGAAACACGTGTCCCGAAAATTAATAATACTGCGTCATTACAACTTTTATTAAAATTTATATTAAAAGAAGTTTAATATGCTAGTTTAATATACCACTTCATTTTACAGTCGAGAATTCAATGTGATGATTGGCAATGCTTTCCTGATATAAGTTTATCAATGTCCACTGTAAGTCAGTAAGGCAAAGTCTCAGGATCGATTGCAGCGAAGCTCTTTCAATTCAATTTCTCTTTTTTGATTTAATTTGTTTGAGAGCAGAAAAGGCACTTTCGCACACATATGTACTGCCAAACAGTGCTAACATTTGCAGAGAGAATTTAAGCAGTTTAGGAAAACGTTCTTTAGAAATCAGTTTCCAGAAATTTTCAGGGACATCACACTTTTCAGTCTGGTAGAATGGGTCTGCCTGAAGATCACAAATTTCTATTTGAAGGTCGCAGGGCACCTCACTCACTTCAATATCCATGGGGTTGTTGAACAGCGCAAGTTTTGGTTTTAGGGAGTCAAAATCCTGGAATCTTCTTTAAAACTGCTGACAAGATGGGAAGTGTGCCGTATTATTTGCCTTCAGTGCCATTTGCATTACATCAAGTTTTTTGCGGAAGCCCTCAATATGTCCATAAAGCTGGGAGATATTTTGTTTTCTGCCTTGCAGTTTCAGGTTTAAAGCATTTATATGGGATGTTAAATCTGTCAGAACAGCAAGATTATTTAAAAACTGCATTTCTTCCAGTTTTTCTTGATACTCATGNGATGGGATGTTAAATCTGTCAGAACAGCAAGATTATTTAAAAACTGCATTTCTTCCAGTTTTTCTTGATACTCATGCACAATGTTTTCATTTCTGAGAAAAGCAAGAATTTCATTCCTCAACCCAAAAAACTGTTGCATGCATTTTCCAGCACTTAGCCAGCGCACTTCACAGTACAATGAAATGTCACCATACTATGCTTCCAAACTGTCCAGGAATGCAATAAATGCTCTGTGTTTATGGGCTTTATTGCCTCCCCTTATTAAATTTAGGTATTTACAACAGTTTTCATTATCTTACTGAGCCTTATAATTTTTACACAGAGAGCCTCCTGGTGGATAATGCAGTGGAAAAACAAACAATTAATGCCTTTTTCTTTACACAGTTTTACTGACCCAGTTTTAAGACCAACCATTGCTTTAGCTCCATCTGTTGCAATGCAAGAGAACTTCACAAAACCTCCAAATTTAGAAACGACATCATCCAGTGCATTGAATATGTCAATACCTTTTTTGCTGGTTTCTAATGATTTCAATTCCAACCGTTCTTCATGAATTTCAAATTCTTTGTTTATTGTTCTGACAAAGATAAGGAGCTGGCTGATGTCAGCTATATCTGTGCTCGCNCTTTGTTTATTGTTCTGACAAAGATAAGGAGCTGGCTGATGTCAGCTATATCTGTGCTCGCATCTAGAGCTAGAGAGTAAAATTCACATTTTTCCAAAATGCCCTTGAGAGAACCTGAAACTTCACCACCCATATNGAGAGTAAAATTCACATTTTTCCAAAATGCCCTTGAGAGAACCTGAAACTTCACCACCCATATCATTAATTCTTCTACTTACTGTCTGATGGGACAAGGAAACGGTTTCAAAAATTTTAGCCTTCTTATTATCACCAAATGAAGATGCCATTTTTACAGCACATCTCTTAATGAGCTCACCAACCCTAAAATACTTTTTACTTTTATCTAGCTCGAAACATACCTCATAAGATGCCTTTAAACCAGCAGTGCTTGATGGTTGCTGAAAGATGTTCTTCTGTCTAGTTAGTTTCAGCTTCAAATCATTAAACACACAACTNCAGCAGTGCTTGATGGTTGCTGAAAGATGTTCTTCTGTCTAGTTAGTTTCAGCTTCAAATCATTAAACACACAACTTATGGCACTTCCCTGGTATTGATCGTATTTTGATTTATGCAAGCTGGCATAGTGTCTACTCACGTTATACTCCTTCGAAACACCTAAGACTCGAGAACAGATAACACACTGTGGTTTTCCATTACGTTCAACAACAAAGTAACTTTCCTGCCACTTAGACTGAAATTCTTGTTTCTCATCTTCAACACGCCGTTTCTTAAGTTGCGCCATTTTAGGTACCGCTCTCGCAACAACGACGACGACAATCTCTCGTCGTACTATATCTCTCGAACAACCTCTCCTGTCAAAAACAACCACTTCGAACTGCCCTGCGCTCCGTTTTATAGGGAAACCGAAACCTTCCAGAAAATCCTCCGCAGCACACGAACGATCGCGAACCTATCGGCAGCCAATCACTGGCGACCACCCGTCGCCTGGAGGCGGGGCCGCTTCTCGCGCCGGACGTATTCGTGAAAAAAACAATTCTGATTGCTGGCTGACTTTTCGGGAATTGAAGACTGTTATAGGGGAAATGAAGATTGTAAAGTGCTGCTGACGTAAACTTTAAAAAAACCTAAAGTAGTATTACTTAAAAACTTAAAGCAGTAAGAAGGGTAAGCAATTTTTTTCCAAATGTTAAATTAAAATATTTTTTACAGTAAGAAAGGCAAGGGCCAGCAAAAATGAATAGGTGGGGCCGCATGCGGCCCGCGGGTTGGACCACACTGGTTTAGTACACTGCTTACAAGAAATACACAAGCACATGCATGTACAGACAATCACGTTGCACTGATACATGCTGTATGACACTCAGAAGGGCCCGACTCTGTAGGTGCCGAGTCGAGATCTACGTTTCCTTATCCTGCGAAGCAATCGAGCGATCTGTGAAGACCAAATAAACAATGAATGTATCCCACTTAACGTTACATTTAAAACATTACATCGTAAAGTTGTAGATGTGATGTACAAAACGTTGTGTGACTGAAGCTCAAGTATTATGCATGTGTCACATAATGTAACCTGCATTAAGGCTAATGTCTGCTTCATGTTTACTTGCACAAACTATTTACAAAATGAATTCACCTCATGCATTCATTGTGAAATTTTTCCAAGATTTGCTTATGAGGCACCGCTTCATTTACACAGAATGTTTCAGGGGTGATGGATAATAGACATCATTATTATAAAAAGGTACAAATCTGATTTTAAATACGAAAACATATTTAGAAAATGTAAATGTGAAAACATATTTAGAAAACGAAGTTCCCTGCAGGTGGTGAATAAAGAACTCAAGGTTTGATACTGCATGTAGTATGTAATAATATTGAAAGAATAACACTCCAACTTCACAAATATGCCACAAACATCAGTGACATCAAAATGTTAATTTCCCCAAATTTATAACATACAAACTTGTATTGCTGCAACATTTGAAAGTGAGGAGTAATTTGTTTATAATTATTTATTACCAAGTTATTTGACTGCATTTTTACAGTTTACCGTAATACCTAAATGAATAATAATTTTAAGCACACAATGTAATTTTTCATCAATAATAACCTCTACTACAACCTCTGTCAATGCCAACCTTCCATGCTCAGTTTTTATCCACACACACTACTTCAAACCTCTGTGTTATTATAAAACAAAATATTTTGCGGTTTGTTTCAGACAAGTTTCTGAATGCCTAAATGTACTACCACCCAAAGCTCCATACAAAACTCAACTTTTTCCCTTTAATTCCCTGTTCTTACGAATCATTACCGACCCATTACAAAAATGGGACCAGTCACAGGTCCAACATCATTAAAGCTACAGTAAATAAAATGATACATAAATCTATCTAACTTATTACAAACAGAAAAAAAATTATTTATTTTCTTTTTGTGATTCAAAGAAATGAAAACGGTTAACCATAGTACAGTACACATACAGAAAATAATTGTTATGATAATAGTTAATATTTGCTTGAACTTTGAGATCCCATAAAGATGAGGCAGACCGATATCAGTCTTTTGCACACATCCCCAGCACTGGCTCAAGATCTGGCAATAGCACTGTAAAAAACATGTGTCTTTACATTTAGTTTTTGGCCATAGCCGCCAACTGCGGGGGTGCTTTACATATTGAGCACCCCCAATATTTCAGCACTTTAAACCCTCAAGGATGTTCCAATGGTGTGAAAATCAGCACCTGTCAAAATCTCATGAAACTGGGAGAGCACTATCTGCATAGCAAAAATAGATCCCCGATACAGCACCGCACGCTGTACATAAGGCAGCGTGCTAATACGAGGGCTATAGTGTGAGAGAAGTAGCCGAAAGGGACAGAGCCTGGCGCTCTGAAGCTGCCCTCTAACCAAATTGATTGTGCTGTCACCTAGCGGCAGTATGAGAACTCCATTGCCGTTAGCTGTGGACAGAACCGGCCCTGCTGCTAGGGGCTGTGTTCCAAGTCGTCTGGCCATAGACATACGGCGAGAGGAAATGTGGACTTAACTCGCCATTTCTGGGGAAGTACTCATTCAAATAGTTTCATAATTTGAGGGCTGACGTACAGAATTATCCTCGCCATCACTGAATTTTTTTTTTTTTACAAATCATCTAAGACAATCTGTAAAGAAATATATATATTTATCAGACGTCTACATAAAATTTTAGAAAATTTTTAATGTATAATGTAAGATAAAGATCATTTTTTTCTTTAAGAGATAGATGGGTGGTAAAAACATATGGCCTGTAGAGGATGATTGAAGTTTTACGTGAAAGTTGCCAAATTGTTGTTTGTGGGTTGGTATTCTCGTAATGGCCTGATAATTATAGAGGAATACATTGCCACCTGAAAGTATATCATGGGTCAAATTAAAAAAACACATCAAACTGACTTTCCTTTTTTTTTTTTTTTAACACACTACAAAAATTATATGATGGCTTTCTGCACTTATGTTAATCACAACAATTTGGCATGGGTTCAAGTCTGCCTGAGATTATTATTTTTCAACATTTCTCTATACTAGTCAGATATAACCACTTAACAATGCTGCCAAGTAAAGAAAATATCCATTTCATCAATGACTGAGATTAATATTTTAAAAGCAGCCAACCTAAAATTACTTTAATTTTATTTAAAAAATAATACTCAGATATTTTAGATAGTCTCTAAATATGAAGCGGAGAGGGGGGGGGGGGCACAAACATGTTATAATCTTATATGATTTGCTTACTACAGTTCATCGCTATAATACAAAAAACTCAGGTCGTAAATAATTATGCCGGAAACTATAAAGACGTTAAGTAATAATCGGAATAATACACAATATAAATTGAAATTGTGATGTGTCTAATCGACAATGCAATGGAAAACTAAAATATATTTATAACAGCAAGTAAAAAAATTGCAGTAAAATAATTTATTTGCAAATTTATAAAGTCACACCAGAAATATAACATAAATTGGAGTTTACAGACATTACAAAATGTTAATTCATGTTCAGGTGGCGAGGCAGGGGCACATGACTGACATGCGTATTTTATTGCTACTGGCAATGGTGGGCNGTTAATTCATGTTCAGGTGGCGAGGCAGGGGCACATGACTGACATGCGTATTTTATTGCTACTGGCAATGGTGGGCAGTATTTCACGGGTATAGCAGTCCGAGTTCATCCCCCGGGAAGGGTGTCACGTGCTGAGTTGAAGTCGTAGATGCTTACATAGTGCATTGCCAGCTACGCATAATGCGTCAAGCTTTTCCGGGCAACGGGTGATAAGATGCAGAAGGGCAGGTTCGCAGCTAGAACACGGCCAGCCAGTAGGCAGCAATCCAGTGCAGGAGGNCGGGTGATAAGATGCAGAAGGGCAGGTTCGCAGCTAGAACACGGCCAGCCAGTAGGCAGCAATCCAGTGCAGGAGGCAAGTAAAGAAGATATTTTTAGATATACCTGGAGGAAGAAAGGCAGAGCCACACTCCCCTCTTCCCCTCACTAGAGCTCCTGTAGTCGGCCAGCCACACCTCTTCACGCCCTCCCAGTTGCATAGGCTGCGCTAGTCTGCCAGTCACACCTCTCCACCCTTCCCCCTTGCTGTGCTAGTCGCCAGCTAGGCAACGCCACGTCTTTCCACCATACCCCCCTTCTAGCTGCGCTAGTCAGCCAGGCCACCCTACACCTCACCCCCCTCTACATAGATGCGCTAATCTGCCAACCACCCCAGCCACGCTGTATCGGCACGGACCAGTTGAAGGCCAGTTGAGGAAGGGTTACCAGATTTATTATTCTAAAACACCAATAATTAGTTATTTTTCACGTTATTTCACAATGATTTATTGTACGTTTCTGTTTTTAATTCTTGCTTTTTTCCCATTTTCATTCAATTCCATTTAAGTTTTTCAATTGCATATTTTTATAAGTTTTCTTTAAATGTTGTGTTGCCAAAGTGTAAAAACTGTGAGAATACAAACAATCACTGTTTCACCGGGAAGGATGGAAAGTGGGACATGAGAATACGTGCCGGCACATCGGCCTAGCCAGGCACGGTGTTTCAAGTTCGCAGCAGCTGGCACATCAATCACTGCGCGGCGGCCTGTAAAAGATTAAATCACAATCTCAGCATCACATACGTATTACGTAGTTATAGCGTTCATTAACGTCAAAGTGTTAACTACATTATTTTGAAATCCTTTTGGGTGCATCATTTTAGTTATATTAATGTTATAACCTCACTTCAAAATTTTTTTTTCAATGCCCCAACATAATTTACGAACCCTGAACTTTCAACTTAAAATATGACATAAAATTGTGTAAAATATGCGGAAATATACGGTAGCTTCTTGCAAGAAAATCAGACAATCTATTAATAAAATACTAATTTATGTCAATAGACCGACATCTTATGAATAAAATTACATCCCAAATCTGTATGTAAAAAAAAAAACTGAAACATTGGGCACAGAGTTACTTTAAGTTAGCGCAAAGTTAATATCCAGTAGCTTCTTGCAGAAAAACATCGAACAATTTATTAATGCAATATAAATTTATTTCAATAGACAGACGTCTTCCTAATAAAATTATACCCCAGAAAGGCATATACGACCTTCCCTAGTCACAAAAAAAAACAAGAGGAAACATTGGGCACCGTTTTACTTTAAGCGAGCGCAAAGTTCATTTCCAGTATATTCTGGTGAAAAAAGTCAAACAATTTATTAATTAAATATTAATTTATTTCAATAGACTGACATCTTCCAAAGAAAATTATTCCGCAGAACATTATGTACGACTTTTCTTTATCACCAAAAAAGCGTTAACAGAGCGGTGTGCACTCATTGTGCATACATTAAGTAGACAGCACAACGTCCATATTTAAACATTTGTCGCACTGGCACAGTTGTTTTTATTGTACAGGTAGGCACGACGTCTACCTCTGAAGTGCCGACAATGTAAAATATAAGCCGTTATGATAGGATCTTATTATTTCCCAGTTAAATATAAATTTAATTTTTTAAATATTTGTACACAAACAGAAATGGGTATACTGTACATACCAAAATAAATGATTTACAAACAACAGGAAGCTCATGCAATAAATTAGTACAGGTGTACATACCAATGTGATAAGTGACAGCTGGTCAGCAATGAAGTTCGGCGAACTTCCATTTGTGCTGGTGATACCTCGTCACATCTGCTTTAAGTTTGTAAAGCCGACACTTTCGCTAGACGTTCAATAAGTTTGTACAACCGACACCTCCGCTAGATGTTCACACAAACACGAAAAGCGCGAGGAGGAAGGGGTATGGTGAAGTACTGGCAATCTTTTTCTGTTCGTTATTTATAAACACGCACAAATGAAACTACACAAGTTGTGTAATTTTATAAACAGTACAGTACTAGAATGGCAGACACTTTGTAATGATGCAGTATTCATAATTTTTCGGGACACGGGTGTAAAATTCTTTCGTTTTTCGTAAGCTTTGGGAAGGCTTCATAATATTTTTATCGGGTCTGAAGTTTAAAGTCGTGGTGGCTCGTTTTCCGTGATAGTTTATCCGGCAGATGTGTACTATTGTAGGTTAACGGGCGGACGTCTGCTGTTTACGTTTTATCAGGAGTCCTGGTTACAGTTTTCGTTTCGAACNTTGTAGGTTAACGGGCGGACGTCTGCTGTTTACGTTTTATCAGGAGTCCTGGTTACAGTTTTCGTTTCGAACTTTGAGTTTTGTTATGCGTCAGCATTAATTAGATACAGTCAGGCAACATCGACAAGTTTTAGTTCCCCCCGCGCAGTTTTAATGCATCAACAAATTTTATACGAAACAAGAGGTTAGTTTATCTGGATCAGGCGACGTCGACAAGTTTTAGTTCCTCCAGCGCAGTTTCAAGCAACGTCAACAAGTTTTTGTTGTACGAGAGGTTAGTTTTAGTTGACGGCGCAGCAGTATCGATAACGTGTTGAGAGCGGGAGACAGCGCAGTTTGTGATGACGCTGCTGGCAGATGCCGGATGCCAGGCGCTTATCGCAGGAGAGGGGGGTGCGAGACAGAACAAAAGACGTGTCTGTCTGGCGCCTTTCACTTATTCAAGTCAGTCGTCAGAGAGAGTCACTTCACGTCGCCCGTGAGGGCAGGTCAGGGCAGTCGTGAGAAGCATCATACAATGCTAGCCTAGGCCGCGTTCGGGCAGGACGAGGACCCCCACATCGGCAACTAGACTTTATTATTTCATTTCTTAGCCAGTGTGGGAGGTAGCAGCAGGTATTATTTCTTCGGGACAGTTTTCAGACACATAAATAAATGGTAAACCACTGTGGCGCCGTTTTCTGCACTGGTATAATTAATTGTGAAAGTTCGTACTCTGCAAACTGGAACTTCGTCTGTGAACTGTGAAACTTCAATAGTTAAATAAATATAGATATATCAAAATACTCTGGAACTTCTTTCTGAAGTAACTAGCGTCCAATTTACCGAGTCTCGTGTTTCTACCTCTGAGCAAGCCGTAGCAACGTAAACATTTGGCAGTGTAAGTGGCCGGAACGTTACAAGATGGCTCCTAACTGTGGGGCTGCATGATTATAAATCTGGCTTAACGTAACGCGGCCGGAACATTACAACTTGCAAATAAACACAAACAAGTGCATAAACAATTATCATTTATGAAACAATAACAATGTTGCACAGTTTGCAGCGGCAAAGGTGAGGGTACGTAATGCATGCTGTTATTTGCAGATACATCACGTGTTGCGCAGCACAGGGCAGATTAACCTTCAGATGCCATGCGGTGGCGCTCGTTTCAAAACACCACTGCCACATTTTTTAATGAATTTTCTATGAATTTTTTTTCTTTTTCATTTTGTGGAATACAAATTAAAGAGTAGCTATATTACAACATATATATTTTATCACTGTGAACTGGTAAATGTATTTTTAATATGTTTTCATTGCAATCTTTTACATTTTTCTCAGGATTTTTTTCATTTTTTTTTTGTCAATTTTTGCGATTTTTTGACGGTTTACTGAGAATGGCCTCATTAAATCACTGCCTCGTTAAATACGGTACTCGTAAAATCGGGGTCCGACTGTAGTTTGAATGAATGAGCTGCAGACATGGTGATGTCACTGCGCTGTTGCTGGATGAGCAACCCACAGTAGCCACTGCTTCCATTTGTCATAGGGTAGGTAGATACAGCACTGTGGTGTGGCCATATGCAGGTCGGGTTGGTCACGGGCGAGTCGCAGTGACATTCTTAACATTTTTATGCAATAGTCTATCATCATAGCATGTGAAAACCAAAAGGAACTCATATTAAACAAGTAAATTTTCCTTTATTTCATACGAAATATAATGTTCAATTAAAAAACAATATTATCTGACTTCATTATTTAATGTTTGCAACAGCTTTTTTGGGGTCAAATGTGGTTAAAAAGTGCAAATATTATGCGAGTTAATATGGTACATACCATACACTCTTAGTGATTACAATAATACAGAAAAATATAGTACCTCCAACATTAACATGGGAAATTTAAGTATACTTTTGATCATATAAGAGCATACGAAGCAGTATAAATGGAATATTTTGAATATCACAATAGTTGTCAGCAGAATGCAAAAACTCACCTGTTTCCTGGCAATGCTTCTTGGAGGTTTCGCCACACTGTCTACGTACGCTAGCTTGGTCTGCCGCACCGGGGTTGATTTGGCAATTGACTGTTGGATGTTTGACGTCAGGGCTTTCAGTTTTTCTTCCCGCTCTTCTACACACCTCTACAGACATCCAATACAAAACTCATTAGCAAACTAACATTATATGCAATCACTTTACCTTACCAGAGACAAGGATCAACCTTTAGGTGAGGCAGGCCACAAATATTCAATAGTGTGAATAGGCTGCACAATTTACTATACAGCACCTACCACATAACGTCAAGGATCAGACAAGATATTACTAAAGTTAGAACTTACTGATGTCATTAATACCATTACAAATTTTCCACAGTCTGTTGACGTAGCCAGGTTTTTTAAGTGATGGTCTAAATTAAATAAAAGAGTTAATAATAATTTTTTGATTTTTTTTTTAAACAACCCATTAGCAATCACTGGCTATTTACAGCTAATATTAACATAACTGTCCCTCACCTCACAGAAACTAACACAAACACTTAAAACCAGTATTTATAAACAAATTTCTTACACCTACGGAATTACTATTAACATTATATAATTTCTATCTGACAGTTCCAGTATTTACATTGAAGTTGGTATCACTCATCCATTCAAGTCCCACCTTATTTCAATCCAATCCAATTCTTGTCTACACTGTTCTAGAGCACCCGGAGCACTCCCGCACACACACACACGCACTCTACTCATCGAGTAACTTGCTCTCAGCAACACACACACACTTCACTCATCGCAGCCAAACACACACACGTCTGCCACAGTATCCCTCACTTTGCGCTCCATTGAGAATAATCAATGTATCTGTGGCGGAGTTCTTACACTTGACGTCACATTTTTTTACCATGTTACCAGATATCGGAAAGCACGTGACTAGATAGTGATGCACAAGTGGACTGGTGATTCTGGTGTTTATTTGATTCGAGATGAGCAGTAAAATGTTGCATTCTTTCACAATGGTAGAAAAAAATTTAAAATTTTAGGTGAAGCAGAGGTTATTGATAACTGTGCAGCTGGGAAAAATTTGATGTTGATGAATTGTGTATACAGGACTGGCGGAAGAACAAAAATCAACCTTTTTCGGCTAATGGTGAAAGAGGTGCATTCAGAGGTGCAAAAGCAAAGTTTCCGGAAATTGACAAAAAGTTTCTCGCGTAGATTGGAGAAAAGAGACAGTTTGGGTACGCCGCAAGTACTGAAATGTATTCTCTTAAAGACTTACAAATTGCATGCAAAATCTGTGTGACTAAAGCAAGTAAGAATTGGATTAAAAGATTTGTGGAAAGAAACGGTTTGTAAATGAGACGCCGTACTACGATCTCGCAGCGTTTGCCGGCAACCTATGAGGAAAAGTCATCACGTTTCAAAGATACGTGATAAAGTTGCATAAACAAAGGATATGTGTTCTTCTAAATTGGAAACGCGAGCCAAAAAGACCCATGTATTTTGAGATGCCGAGAGCCACAACTATCGATACAAAAGGTGTGACAACTATTCATGCATTAACTAGTGGAAGTGAGAAAAAGTGATGCACAGTAATGATGGCAATTCTTTCCGATGGAATAAGATGACACTGTATGTTATTTTAAAAGGAAATTGCTCCCTAAGGGTGAAAAATTTCCCCGTGCTGTGATTGTAAGAGCACAGAATTAGGGATGAATAGACTACACAAAGGTTGTGAATTGGATAAAATCTGTGTGGGAACGACGACCTGGGGCTTTGTTGAATTTACAGGCCATGGTTGTGCTTGACAGCCTTCATGGTCATCTGACTGAGGGAAAAAAAACTGTCTGAAAGCTGGCCGAACAGAAGAGGTAACAATACCCGGTGGACTGACATCTGTGCTTCAGTCTCTTGGTGTTTGTGTAAACAAGCCATTCAAGACACATCTTAAGCAGAAGTGCATGGAGTGGATAGTGAATGACTGACACAAGATGACAGAGACAAGGCGAGTGAGGCAGCCAAATTTGTTATTGATGTAAGTGGGTTCTAGACACCTGGGCAGTCATTCCAGAAAGTATGGTTGTAAAGAGTTTCAAAAAGTGTGGCATTTTCAATGCACTTGATGCTACAGAAGATGACTGGAGTTTGGATGATGCAAATTCAGATGCTGGCGACTTTGACAGTGACAGAAACCGTTGCGAATAAACTTTGTAATTTATACTGCAGTAGACTGGCATTTTGATATGACACCTGTGATAATGTTACCAGGCGTGTAATATTTCATAACAATTTTTTTGTGAGTTTTTTTGTAAATAAATCATTTATCAGTGTTCAAAATTACAATATTTGTGTGGTGCATTTAATGTTTACAGCAGACATGTATATTAAAAAACAGAAATTGTACCTAAAATGTAGAGATGGGTCAAAAGTTCAAATTTCGAACCGAACCCAAACTTTAAGGTTATGTTTGGTTCGGTTTGAAATTGATTGCAATATTAAAGATCGGTTCTAGTTTGGTTGGAAAAAATTTACACGAGTTCATGTTTGGTTCAAAAATTTGCCCAAAACTACTATCATTAATAAACTTTGAATTGAACTTACTTCACCTCGAACATGTACCTTTCTGCAAATTAGAAAAAAATTTGTCCGTTACATTTTGGAAAGATTATTGGTGGAACTGTGCAGGTTCTGTGTGTATGTATTTATTATGTTACATATTTAAACAATTAGAGGTGAAATTGTGAATGTGGTTACACATATTTGTTTGTGTTGACACGTAATGCGTACTGAGATATACATATAAACATGACTTTGCCTCATCTTCACGTGTCATCACGTCACCTCAGGCAGGGTTTGAACCATGAACGACTTGCTACCAGAGCCTACCAGCACATCCCTAGGCAAGCGGCACCCACGGACACGTCAGCCAGGATCATTTTCGCCTTTATGCTAGACATTACGCCATCCCTCCACTTGTGATAGAAGCCAGCCAAGGAACCCAGTGCTGCGCCTGAGTCCGCGAATCCGACGCAACCTTGCATAGCAGGGAAACTTGCTTCCGCCACGGCCCGAGAGAAGGCACTAGAACATGGCTCCGCCTACGGAGGGAGGAGCTAACCCTGCCACCCCCAAGAGCAGGCGGATATATGGCCCTCAACCGCCGCAGAACGGCAGTTCATTCTCTACAGTTTGCTACACCACCTCATGTGCTGGAGCTCTTTGCATATACCGACTTCCTCGCATAGAACCACCGCTACCTACCAGACATCTTCAAGACCTTCACCAGCAACCCCCAAAGAAGTCTTCATCCCCTTTATTTAACACTCACTACTCTTCTAGTAGTGACACCAGAGTCCCTTTTGGACAACAGCATCGAGTTTGGGAATAAACACGTCTTTCCATCTTACCTCCAAGTACTTATTTCTAGAGTGACTGTAACTTTAACCCCGGAAAAGCAGGAGACTGTGTTATTACAGCCCATTTGCCGAACCTAGAGTAGGACTGCGAGCTCCCTAACCGGGTGCACGTACATCTCAAACAGACCCATTAGAATACCACCCATACTGTGGAGCAGGTACGCCAAGGAACCTGATGCACATGTATGGTAGAGCCGCCACCACCACTAGGAACTCAATACACAAGGCGGCTAGTCAGCCAGCCCAGCCAATTCACTCCATCCACCGTGCTGCTATTGTGGTTGGAAGGAGTGATAAGACTGATTCTCGAGGTCTGACCCCCTTCGGTCCACACCCACGTCGTTGTCAGACATCCAGGGTAACAAACCGCTCTAACTACCGCGCTGTTTGTCGCTGGTTGGAGTAATCGGGTATGACTCTGGTTGGCTTGGGCACGACTGGCTTTACATCTAGCTAGGGATCCTCGTCGGCTGCTCTTCCTTAGCACAGCCAACTTTAGTGCCTTCCTTTATACCATACACCCATAGGAGTGGTGCAAAGTGGCGAGCTAGGAAGGCAGCTACTGCCTCAGAGTCCAACTCGAGCTGTAACCCAGCGCCAACTGCCCTCTGCAGTCTAACCCCCCGGGAACGAGCTCAAGCCGCCCGACAACTGGAGAGACCTCACCTCCCTGTCCCACCACGCTCCCTATTTCAGCCACCCTACAAGACCGCCGGCGAACCGCATCAAGTCGTCGTCGACTTCTACCAGAGACTCCACGTACCCCTGGGTATATCGAACCCGTGGTTCCAAACCAGCAGGACCAGCAGCCCTCCGCGGGCTCCCACCAGCACCACCTTCTCCTAAGGACTGGGCACGAGTTCCAGCCGGCACCAGCAGCAACAGCGGCCGAGTCTGGAGCTACCCCGGGCTACACCCACTCCAGGTAAACCAGTGGCTGTGTGTAAACCAGTGTTGTGGAGGACAGTTAAGCTCACACCAGACTTTGTGCCGTGCCGCCAAGCCATACGCCCCAGTTTATATACCAGCCGGGGTCCGGTTGGCAGCCAGTAAAGTCGAACACAATAGATAGCCTGTGTCTCTGACCGGCACTGTAAAACTTTGTCCGACCGTGACATTGACATCAGTTTCCCAGACGTCAAGCATCAGTATTATATGCTTGAACAAATAGGGGCTCAGCTGTGCAGGTTGTATGTATATGTGTTTATTTTTTATGCTATAAGTTGAGCTATTAGAGATGGAATTGTTACGGTGGTTCTAAATGTTTGTTCTTTGTTATATCCTTGAACACTAAAGGGCTGAACTGTGAAGGCATATATGTGTTGATATGGCATTTTTTAAAGTTAGGTTTGAGTTTGATAAATTATAGCAAGGTTCAGTTCGAGTTTGGTTAGCGGACAATTTTGAAGGTTCGGTTCAAGTTCTGTTTGATAAAAAAATTCTAGGTTAAGTTCTAGTTTGGTTCGATGCCAAAATCAGGGTTCGTCCCACATCTACTAAAATGTTTACACATCCTGTAAACTGGCTGGGGTAAGTAGCACTAACTTCTTAATGACGAGGTCATTGTACAGCACACAAAGGAGGAGGGAGGCAGGGAGAAGATACATAAGGCCACATTCCTCCCTTTCTCACCCACTGCGCTGTCGACACACAGCGCAGTGCTGTTTTAGTATAGCTTTAGGTGCTTTTTTCCATTTTTCAAAAGACTGCAGCTGTATACTTTGTACTTTTCGATAACTTTGGTGATCATGATGGCATGTGATGGCACATACAAAAAATTTATACTAAAGTCCAATCATATTTTGCTTAAAAAAAATTTTTTCTACCAAGTTATGCTAAAAACGCGGGTGCAGGGCTTACACGGAGGCAGACAGTACCTAGGTAATTCCTGGGAACTATTTTATGGAAAATCAATTGCACCAAGATACTCAGCTGAAAAAAATGCCCCTATACTTTCCTTCCAGCCTTTCTCCCCCTGAAACTCCCAAACCAAGCAAGAAGTATAAGATGGTTAATGAGGTGATGAGGTTAGGTGCATCATGAATCCGAGATTGAGTATAATCAGTAGTAGGGGTAGAAGGGCAAGACATGCATCATAGCTGAAATCTAAATCTTCATCTACCCACAGCATACATTAAGTGTAGTTCATGCATGCTGGTAGCAGTACAGATCACACAGCCAGGTTAACTGGGAGGAATGGATCAGCCAACTTATAGCAACAGCACAGGTAACCTACTGATTGAAGAATGAAACCCAAGACAAAGAAGTTGCTAGAGATGCTACATGGGACAGATTACAGTATTGTTTAATAATTAAAGTATTCATTCTTTCAACATTTTGTAACATTGCATTGCAATCACTTTTTTTTTAACGAATTGTAGAGGTAACAAAATTATACTGTGTAAGTTGAAATACTTATAAATGTGTAGTACAGTGGACTCTTGTTTTACAGAGCATGTACCGATAAATTGTATCCACAGTTAATTTTCAGTGGTCCTGGCAAAGCTCCTATATAAATAATGATAAAAGCTACCCGCTTGTATTGTTTATCAGATATTGCATCGATCGAAGTACATTTCGGTCCCGTCACCTAAAATTTCCCGCAACTATTATTTTTAAGTTGGTTGTTTATTCAAACATCTCGTAACTGGGTGTGAAATACATCATGGGCGCCGCCGCTTTATCACTGCTCTGCGGCACGGGGTCTCTTCCCACGATGCATGTGGCGTGGTGCAAGTCTGGCTTGCTACCTCTCCTTACACGGCTGACAAGAGGGGAAGCAGTTACCTAGCAACCAGCAGGGCTACCTTACGACCTCTCTCCCCCTCCTCTTTCTGTCTCTCTCAACCACGCACTTTTCTTCCTCCCCTTACATGCTATCAAGAGGGAAAGTTGTTGTCTAGAAAAAAAAAATTGTGTCGTCCCTCTCGGCCACATGCGCTTGCCTACTCACAACACGCCTGGCTACAAAGCAAATAGTGCGTCTGGCAATCGTAGAAATTTTAAGATTATCCGTCACTCAAATTGGTGGAATCTATCCTCACTAGTATTTCAAAGCAAATGGTTTCTCCTGAAAATGTTATGCAATACATTTTAACGAGGAATTATTATTTGCAAAGATGTTTTCTTTTGTGATTAAAAGTCATTTTGTCCCGTAAAGTTTGGTGTTTAATTGCATCTGGCATAAAATCAACATGATTTTAAAACAAAATATTAATTTAACTCAATGGACAGCATCTTTGTGAATAAAATGATATGTCTACAAGCATATACTGTACTTGGCCTCAACTTGTCGCCAAAAATTGTTTCAACATTGAGCGACTTGTATTACCGAGCGTAAAATTCATTTTCAGTAAATTCCTGGGGGAAATCGGAGGATTTATATTAATTTATTTCAATAGACAATGCGTCTTTAGAATAAACTAATATCCTGTAAGGGCCCATCCAATGCATTTAGTAATCTAATAAAGGGTAAGCCCAGAGCCCAAGTGCAACATAACTCACGACAGGTGTGTGTACTGAAGAATCAGAGAACGTGGTTTTTAATGATCAATCATTAATGACAGTGAAGAAATAAATTTTCATCGCTTTATTAAATTATTTCAGTCTCAAAATTACAAATTTTTTTAGTGAGATATAATTAATTACTTTACAAGACACACATTTGCCACGCGCGCAAGGTGTATCCAACGTGTAGCAGCATGATTTCACTCCTCCTGCCACGCCACCGTGAACACACTGCCCGATCGATAATCTCTCCACACACTCTCAGCTGATCATGCGGGACATTCAAAATTTGCCTTGCATTCAGTGTCATATTATTTTCATTTCCAAAGGGTTTGAAAGTTTTAGGTGTCTGCTTGCATTTGGATTACAATAAATTCTATATGCCATTTTGAGATGTTATATTCTGTATTTAAACGAGTTGAAGTTAAACGTTTTTAATGTATTATTTACAGTAATATTAATTAGAGTTGTTCTGATACCATGTTTTTCAATGCCGATACCCCAATACCAATGCAGATACCCCGATACCAATGCCCTTCCCTCTTGCTCGTTTCTAAGCTCGCAGTTTTCAACATATTTTGATGTGTGTCACAATGTGTCAGGTGCTTGTTAAATTTGATTGGTAAAACAGCTTTTATCTTTACCATCCCGAGACACTATTTTACCACACTGGTTGCATTTTGCTTTACTTACGTCTGCCAAGTCTTTAGAAAAGTATTTCCACACACTAGACATTTTAACGCAGTATGTAACAATTCATGGGTGCCAAAACATGCATTTCATGCGTAAAAAAACACGATAAACAAAAAACAATCAGGATTATGCTCAGTATTTCTTGCAGAGTCGTATCCGCTATGACCACAGATGCAGAATTAATAAGTTTTACCAATAGTCCACACAGACGGTAATTGCATACACCGGCTTTCAACTTTTATCAGCTCTGTGTCTTTTCACTTGCTCGTTTGTAGTAATGTATTGTTCCTCTGATTTATTTACATTTTTATGCGCATCTAATTGCAGCTTGCCGTCTGGAAGATAAATACTTTACAACAGTTATAGGCTGCTATATTTATTTCCAGCAGTGAAAGTTATTTTCAAAATATTTTTTAACAGGTCACAATATGTTTATTTAAGTATAAAGCATACATTTCAGTTTGGCATAGTTACGTTTTTCACGCTAGACGGTAATAATAACAGGCTACAAAAAAAAAATTCCAAACATATACGCGCAAGATTAGAGAACACATTGGTGGTTACAGATAGTTCTCAGTGCAGCTGCAAGAGGTCAACGTAAATATTCAAAATGGTATCGATTGTAGTTTGCAATATCGCCACCCAGAGCAAAGCAAAATGAAAATTTTCCACCTGCATCAATGATATATATACATCTATGAACTCCAGCCATTTATTTGTAAACAGATGTAAGCGAGTCATGAGTAGCGTGATAGAAATACTGTGATTTTCACATTTATCCAGGTTTTTTTTTTGTTGGTTTAAAATTCCATAAAAAATGGCAGGGCTGATTAACTTTGTAAAACGTACCACACCATATAATTTTTGTGGCTAAAGAAAGCAATAACCTTATTTCATTGTCTATTACCGATACTAATGTATCGGCCCGATACAGATACATTTAAAAAAGGTTAAGTATCGGAATAACTTTAATATTAATACAGTAATACTGTTTTTAAAATTCCAATTTTTGTTGTGTTTTTATTAGCTAATCTTTATTCACAAATAATGGACTGAACTCATTATTCTCAAAATAAAGTATAATAAGGTCGGAAATGGTATTTTATTGATGTACATGTCAGAACCCTCATCTACTGAAATACCAAATGTATGGAGATTTTTGACAGTCCCCTGAAAAACGGTAGATAGGGAATCCCCACTGTATTCATCAAAATTTATATTATCAACATTTCAATAATGAGCTAACAGTGTACAGCTGTACTTACAATGTACATGTCTCGTGAAGACTCATATTCCAAGGGCTGTTTGTTTCGAAACTCCTTGTTAACATGGAATGTCCACAGTTCATCAGTATCCCCAATGAGATATGGATTGTAATGTTCAAATGTGAACAGTTGCTGTGGAGTAGCATGCTTCAATACTGGTTCCAGCAGGTCAAATGGCACTCCTCCGGTGTACTCCATTGCTACAACACAAACACAACCACTTTTTACATTTTCACATACAGTGGAGCATCTCATATGAGATTCAATACCAAAAAAATTAAAAGCTGCGCATTCTATAATATTTGTAAACACATCTGCAAACCACTTTACATGAAGCTATTAATTTGGTATCAGAACAGATGTTCTACCATTTATATACAAGATTTATTAGTGGAGTTGATAACATCCCCGGCAAAGTTCACCATCACTCGTCAGCGCACCTGTCCCTGTTCTTGGTACCTACCAATAGACAGGCAATGATTTATATGTCTGTCAGTCCATTTTGTGCTATGGCTAGCCCAGGTATTACATTTAAGTTATACAGTCAATTTCAGAATCAAAAAATCTTGTGGCTGGTTATAAACTAGGCCAGGTGAATCTATCATCGGTGTTCATCCTGTCCCATAACCCCACCAACCACTCAATGCACCTTCCATGGTGTCCAACCCGTTGTTCTGTGACCAGGCAAGTAAATTCAAGTCAGTCCGCGTCTTCCCACGGTACCCATCTCAACAAGCCAGCCAATCACAAAGCTCAGTTGCTAGTTCCTCCTTTCATACAGAATAAGGTATCTTTCCTGGAGAAATACACTATGTATTTTCCTTTTTTAGTCTACCTGTTATTTCATGTACTACAAAATTTTATACTTAATATTTATTCATTTATTAATTAAATTATTATTTAATATTAAACTATTATTTTTTATAAATATTACGCCCTTCTGAAGGTGTGGCGTAACTTTCAGCCACTGGAGGGAGGAGGGGAGAAGATATTAACCACACTGGCATTCCTTGATTGGGGCCCCAACACTTGCAGACGTGCCACAAGAAAACAAATTGTCTGCCCATCTCTTGTTCTTGCGTACTCTTTCTCCAGCCGGCTATTCCTTTTCAAAATTACTCCTCTTTGCTTGCTGGGTCAGTGCGTGAGTTCTGCATACTACCTCGCTCGCCACCCAAACAGGCCTGCCAGATGTTGCTTCAGAGACATTACAGTACTTATTTTTATATATTTTTTTAACAACTTAGCATATCCAAAATATCCTATAAACATCGTAGGTTAAAAATAACCTGACAACTGTGTTACTGTTCTACCAATATGAAGTTCCTTATAACCCTTCAGTCAGAGTATTCTTCCTTTACCTGGGATGTTGCACAGGAAGTGGTTTTAATAGTCAGCAATATGTAAACAGGCGGTCCTCTGCTTTCATACAAAATGTGTTCCTGAGAATGTGTGTGAAAGTTGAATGTATGAAAGTTGAATCATATATACACATGTAATAAGAGGGGTTCCGTTCCAAAGTCACCAAAAAAATAAAAATAAAAAATAATTTTGGTAGAATGATGACATATTTAATTGATAGACATGTTATTTTTAACAAGTATTTCATTGAAAATCACGAATAAATATACACGTGCAATACTCTCTTACCTGAAATGTTGATTTTCAACACTGTATACGTATTTGATTGTCAGTACTATGTGAATAAATAAGGTAATTAAATATGCTTCCTTCTTCCTGCAAAATTTTTGTAAAAATGTGCCATTTTATTTTGTAGGTTGTAAAAGCTATGTAAAAGTTTTTCAGAGATTCGTATATTATTTTAACAGAAGCACTCATTTGTATTGTGCCAATATGACAGCCATATCTTAACATTCATAACATATGAAACGCGAAGGTTGGAAAACATGGCAGGCAGTGTTAGATGGCAACTAACAGTGCTATATCAATATGTTGGTAGGTTACAAGATGTATGAAAGACCAAATTGGTCATATGTAAGTTGATTTAGAGATGATAATATGTCATTTATGAAAGTGCGAGTTGTACAAATCTCGAATGTACGAAAGTCGAGGACTGTCTGTATAGCAACAAACATCATTCAATGAGGGAAGTCTCTCATGTTTGGGAAGCATCATTCCTTGTCGAGACAATATTCCGTAATCCCACAAACAACTGCTGCCAGCAACATGAAGCACAATATGTAACAGAGCGTTATACACTGCCAAACAAAAAGCTGATTTGTATAAATGCTTAAAATGATACAAGCATCTGTGACAAAGTGTTAGTTCTCATTATCTTCTCATTTGAATCTGTTGTGCTTACAGTAATTTTTTTTTTTAATTAATAAAACAAAAAGCTATATAACATATATTTTTTATATCCTCTTTCACTTCACTATAATTGTTTATTTTTAACTTACAATATTCAATGTGAAGTCATCCCTGTAAAAAAACTTACTTTTCTTCTCAAACCTATACATAGTTTTAATTAATTTTCCTTAGTCTTTAATAAAACTTTTAAATAAAGTCTTTAAGGAGAATTATTCTTCTGTATGTATTTTATCTAATTTAAGATTAGATTGTAAAAAGTAGACAAAATGCACAAGTACTCAAAGGCTGGTATTCGTGAATACACACACAAAAACAAAAGTCTGACAACTTTTGTTTGTATGTGTCTATTCACGAGTACTGCCCTGTGAATACTTATGCATTTTGTCTACTTTTTATAATGTAATCAGTAGCCTAGCACCCTATTACCACCATTTATCATTAATTAATTTTGAATATTATATTCAAAGAAACACACTGGGCAAGTCAAACAGAGAACACTCCAAGTGTTGGCACAGGATCAAAACACAATTCAGCATGATATTATTTAAAAAGAATACTAAACCTCAAACTAGAAAAAATATATCATGTAAATTGTGGCAAAAAAAAATTTGTGTAATAAATAAGATTATTTTATTCTCCAGGGGTGTTGGTGTAGGACTGTACATTTAATATGCTAACCATAAATTTAAAAAAATGAAGGTGTTTTTTCATATAAATTTGCACTTCTTTTTAAAGTCACAAAACAAACCTGTATTCAAAAATACATTCAATGAAAAACATACCTTAAATAACAAAAACTACAAAACACATTCCAAAACATGAATACACATAAAATAAATACTTAAAAAAATATAATTACTCTATTACTCTCTACAGATATCAGATGCACAGTTAGCAGAAACAAATAAAAAAATTTGTGGAAGGGCATAGTAAAACTTCTTGCCCAATTTATATGAACATACTCTACTACATATGTGGTATGTGGAGGCAAAAGTGCTTAAATACCAAACTTATGTGCATTCAAAATGATAGAGGAGAAGCAGGGGAAAATAGCACTACGTAGAAGGGGGGGGGCATGGAAAGAGTACGGGCAGGATAACAGGAAGACGAACCAGGGAAGAGGATTTGGAGCAGAACAGGAGGAGGGGCAGGGAAAAAGTATTGGAAGCAGGATAATATGAGAAGAACAAAGGAGGAGGAGTAAGAGAACAGGAGGAGGAGGAGGAGGAACAGGGGAAAAGTATTTGGAGCAGAACAGGAGGAGTAACAGGGGAAAAGTACTTGGGGCAGGAGAAAAGGAGGAGCAGGGGAACGGGAACAGAAGGAGAAACAGGGGAGAGTATTAGGAGCACGAGAACAGGAGGAGAAGTAGGAAAACAGGAGCAGAAACAGGAAAAAGGGAGAAGCAGGAGAAAAGCATTATGAGCAGAACAGAAAGAGCAGGGTAAAAATTTGGAGCAGGAAAAAAGTAGCAGGAGACTAGGCGGAGCAGAACAGGAGGAGGAGCAGGAGAATAGGAGGAGGAGCAGAAGAATAGGAGGAGGTGGTACAGGAGAATGGTAGGAGGAGAATGGTAGGAGGAGAATAGAAGGAGCAGGAGAACAAGAGGAGTAGGAGAACAAGAGGAGTAGGAGAACAAGAGGAGTAGGAGAACAAGAGGAGTAGGAGAACAAGAGGAGTAGGAGAACAAGAGGAGTAGGAGAACAAGAGGAGTAGGAGAACAAGAGGAGTAGGAGAACAAGAGGAGTAGGAGAACAAGAGGAGTAGGAGAACAAGAGGAGTAGGAGAACAAGAGGAGTAGGAGAACAAGAGGAGTAGGAGAACAAGAGGAGTAGGAGAACAAGAGGAGTAGGAGAACAAGAGGAGTAGGAGAACAAGAGGAGTAGGAGAACAAGAGGAGTAGGAGAACAAGAGGAGTAGGAGAACAAGAGGAGTAGGAGAACAAGAGGAGTAGGAGAACAAGAGGAGTAGGAGAACAAGAGGAGTAGGAGAACAAGAGGAGTAGGAGAACAAGAGGAGTAGGAGAACAAGAGGAGTAGGAGAACAAGAGGAGTAGGAGAACAAGAGGAGTAGGAGAACAAGAGGAGTAGGAGAACAAGAGGAGTAGGAGAACAAGAGGAGTAGGAGAACAAGAGGAGTAGGAGAACAAGAGGAGTAGGAGAACAAGAGGAGTAGGAGAACAAGAGGAGTAGGAGAACAAGAGGAGTAGGAGAACAAGAGGAGTAGGAGAACAAGAGGAGTAGGAGAACAAGAGGAGTAGGAGAACAAGAGGAGTAGGAGAACAAGAGGAGTAGGAGAACAAGAGGAGTAGGAGAACAAGAGGAGTAGGAGAACAAGAGGAGTAGGAGAACAAGAGGAGTAGGAGAACAAGAGGAGTAGGAGAACAAGAGGAGTAGGAGAACAAGAGGAGTAGGAGAACAAGAGGAGTAGGAGAACAAGAGGAGTAGGAGAACAAGAGGAGTAGGAGAACAAGAGGAGCAGGAGAACAAGAGGAGTAGGAGAACAGGATGAGCAGGAGAACATTAGCAGGAAAACCGGGGATGGGAAGAACAATGGAATTACTTGTTCGTTTTATATAATATAATTGGGTTTAAATAAATCCTGATTCATCACTGCTGTTGGTAGATGGTTACAATAATTTGTATTAACTTGCAATGTCACATACTGGAATCATTTGAATTTGAAAATTTGTATTCAATTTTAAATCTGATTCAATTTAGAAAATGCTCATTTACAGACCCCTAATAAAAAGGTTGTAGAAAGTTGCAATAACACCCTTACCAAGAAGCACAACCTGATGTGTGCCACACCAGAAAGAATGTGTGTACTGAAGAACAAGATAGCAGAAAGAATAATAAAAATAGCACAAGCCAGTATTGATGGCACAAAACATAGCTTTGTAAGAATCAATGCAGCTGATAGAGGAAAAACACAGCATCACTTAAATACTCACCATCAATGTTATCAATGAGAACATGTATACACAGCTCTAGAAGAGTAGGAACTTTGAGCATGCCCTTGCTAGACTTCAGTCCTGAATACACCTTAGTTCTGAAACAAAATTATGACAACATAAGCTACTCACTAGTTAACCGCCACGACCCCCCGATTTTATAAGTACTTAATTCAATGAGAACAACGCCATTACAAGACAGTTCTCAGGAACCGTCAAAAAATTGCAAAAATCTATCAAGAAATTGTAAAATTGATGAAAACCCTGCAAAAATTTATGAAAAAAATGCAAAAATTAATTTTAAAATATAAAAATCCAGACGAAAATGTAAGAAATAGCAATGAAAAATGATTAAAAATATGTTTGCTTGACCAAAGCAGTAAAATATATGGGATGTATGTGTTCCTACCCTGTAATTGATATGCTGCAATATTAAAAAAAAAAAAAAAAAACATGCAAAAGTGCATCAAAAAATGTGGCAGCAGTAAATTGAAGTGCCTGTGCCTGAAAGTCAGACTGCCCTGTACTTGTAGCTCTTGAAACGACTGTGGGCACTCGCATTCACAATTTTAAGGGGCAATGTGCTGAGGAGGGCTACACTTTTCTAACCCACAGCACTCAAATGAAATACAACTATCTTAGAGAAAAAAGCCCTCCCCCCAATCTCCCTCGGCATGTAACTCCTCCAAACTTAGCTCTGGTGATGAGAAACGATGGCGGAAGCATTTCAAATCACGAAGGAAAGCTTCGCACTACACCCACCCCTCTTACCGCACCTCTTTCCACCTATTCCTCTATTGTAATGACACGGCCCACTATCGCATGCATAGCGACAATGCTGGCCAATAATGGCATGAGTTACACATCCCACCTTTCCCTCCTTTAGCCCATAGTCTCGTGATCACTTCTTCGCTATGTTAGTTATCGTACGTACAGTGTTTGGTTTTCAGATTAAGTTTTGTGCTACTGCTGTCACAAGTTTGGTTTTAGCTTCTCTTATGGTTTACGAGTTAAGATTACATTTTGAATTGATTGTCGATGGCCTACTTACACTGTGTTTATCGTATTACAATTTTATTTGTGTTTTCTGATTTCTATCTTGTGCTTTTGACTTAAAAACAAATTGTTCAAGTAAAATATGTACGTAGTTCCAGCCACGTGCGTTTAAAATTTACGAAACCAAAAATACAGGATACATTTGTCATAAAATCCAGTCCCTTCCCCTAGACTGTTTTATATGTGCACATCTTAAATGCTGTGTCAAACCGGATGAAATTGAAAGTTTATGTCACGGAACACCAAGCAGAATTTTTTAGTATGGTGTAAGTTGTTTCCTGCTAAAAAGGTAACACAGCACTGTTTTTAAACTTTTTTTTTTGGCATCAATGGGAGGTCATATGTATTCTTCTAGGTTACAAGTTCATTCCAAAAACATCTTGATATAAAAATAAGTTTATATATAATTATAATAAAAGCACATATTTCCCATTGAAAAAGAAATTTGCACTTGCTGAAAATTACGCTGTGCTCTGTTTACACTTCATTTCTGGCATCAACAAGTGGTTGTATGTAATTTTCTCATGTATTATATTATTTTGAAGATGTTTAATTAGTAAAATTAATTTACAGTATATACTTGCAAGAAGTGACTGCTAAAAGTGACTCAATGCCCTGCATTTACATTTTTTTTTCGGGACATGGTGAGGTCATATACACTGTTCTGGGGTATGCTTATATTCTGAACACATCTGTCTATTGAAATATTAATATTTCTTCAAAAAACTATCTGATTTTTTTCCCAAGAAGCTACTTAAAAGTGACTCTGCACCAGGATGTTTACATTTTTTTTTGGACAAGGGGAAGTCTTATGTACCATTCTGCGGTGTACTTATGTTCATACATCTGCTCATTGAAATAAATTAATATTTCTATTAAAAAACACCTTTTTGCACCAGAGACGATTAAAACTGACTTAATGGTGAAACGCACTTTTAAAGCAGTTTTTGGGGTAAAAATTGATCTGCTACAATTTCATGAGGGCATCAATTTCACAAGGCCATTCTCAGGCATAATAACATTTTAATTAGACTTATAACAAGTTTATAATAAATGCTTTAATGAGCATAAATTTTTGACCTACTTCAATCTCCTCTTCCCCTTACGAGCATGGTGATTACAAATACTGATGGTCTAATTATAATGAACACAATAAAATGTTTAGTAGTGAATTTTCTGCAAGAGTCAACTATGTATTTACATTTTATTTCAGTATGTTATGTGTTCCTGAGTCTTTTACATTGTCATTTATACTAGTATGCTCTCACAGGCTGTGTGACAATGCAGTTCAATTTTATTTTGCAACCAATATTTCAGCTGGCCAAAATGATTTATCATCAGCTCATCCATACACCGTTCTCTTTCAAGAGGAAAATAGTTTACACCACATTGAAAAAACATTAGTACTACAGATACTGATGCAGTACGCTGCTCGTAAAAAGAATTTGATAATGACAAGACCCACATACCGTACAGTACTTCCACAAAGTGTAATCGCCAAGTATCTGTCCTAGCAATATAGTAGAACCACAATGTTAGAACCTCTTATTTTTTTCCAGGAATAGGGTTGTTAGTGACAGATGATCTTAATAAAGCATTTGAAAAATTTTGACAGATATTTGATCCACTCCGACCCCTATACACTAAAATATGGGGTTGTATCTATTTTAAGATATGCACTGCGTGGAGTACAATGTTTGACAAAAGAAATGCAATGTGTAGCAACCTATTTTTTGGTTGATTTCCCCCAAATTTCAAATTTTTTTAAACACTATTTTCCAAGGTTTATTGAAAATGGATCTTTAAAAGAGGTGGTCCTAATAAAAGGGGTTGCAACAGTGATGTTCTACTGTACTCAAACAAACAGCTGGCGCTCTACACATCTCATAAAAATATAAAACATGCTGGTTACCTGCCAGCACTATTCCACGACCTCCCGCAGAAACTGCCACCTTGCGCAACTTCGTAATTACTATTTCAAGGAGTAATTTAAACTTTAATCACACGTCTTATCACCCAGGAATTCTACTACCTAAACAGGAAATTCCCAGACTAAGGCCAACCACAGTGACTATTCTCCATGGTCAAAGCTAAGAATGGGGCAATAATTATGAACAGCAGAATCCCAAATCCAGGGGTATAAGCCAACAAAAACCTTGGTGGAAGGATGCTGTTGGCAGCAAATGAGCACTGCTGACAATGAGAAAAGAAAATAACCCCGCTGAAAGCATTAATGCAGTAGACTGTCTCACTTTTTTTCTCTTGCAAGCTTCCATGTCATTACACTGCAACAGTCATGCCTTATGGTAACGGCTAATCCTAATCAGGTTAGAAACACAATGAGATCTCTTATGGGAGAGTTTGACATATGGAAAATTTCTGCAGAGTAGGGCATATGGATAATTTCTGCCACAAGGTGCGTTGGTGTTCCAAAAAGGCAGCTTTTAAGCTAGCAGTAAATGTAGAAATTCTATACATTTTTGTGTAAAAGTTAGTGTTTGGATCAAATTGTGATACATATTTGCACCAGTTGAAATTTTACATGTTAAATTTATTCCGTAGCTCTTATCCAAGCCCTCCAATTGTGTGTACAAGAGAAAACTGTAAAAGTAAAACTGTGCTTGGCATTGGGCGTTCATAAGCAAGCTTAATTGAATGGGAAGATGTTACAAATTTAAGTACGAAATATATATAGAAGGTATCAAAAGGAACTTTGTACTTTTCGCCTTTCACTTAAGGAAACTGCACAGGAAAACCATAAAAATGACATTTTTAACCATTTCAATATTATAATTTTTTGATTCAGTTATGACGTAATTGTGTATGCCTACATTTTGCAAAATCCAATTTATGATAGAATATTTAACAATATGTGAATATACTTAGTTTTATTTTTACTCTAATGCAAAGAACACAGCTTATTCTTTACATAGGGTGTAACACAATACAACTAGGAAGATTTTACACAACTACATGTATTTTATGAAAATTGCAACTATCCCATTTACGTACATACAAAATGGAAAAATCCGGTGCACATGCAACACCAGCGCCACCCGGCGGCAAAAAAGTTTAACTGCTAAACTAGAAGTACTGAGCTTCTGAACCTGAGTAAAATAAACCTTACTTACGGTTACACAACAAACATGGGTGGGAGTGAGGGTGGATGCAGGTAACACACTAATGCTAGGACCTGTAATGCAACGTGTATCACCAAGCAAGGTGATGCAGTGGTAAAACTTCTGACTCATATTCAGGAGGACCTGGGTTCAATTCCTGGTGAGGCCAAACTGGTTATAGTTTTCTATGATTTCCTAAAATCACTCCAGATGAATGCTGGGATGGTTCCTTACTGCAGGACATGGCCAATTCCTTCCCCATTCCCGCTTCTCTGAGCAACTTGTTCATCTATAATGACCTCAACGTCCACGAGACAAGTCCTACCTACCTACAATGTGGGCGAGAGATGACAAGTCATACTAATTCAACCCTTACAGAAACACAAAGTATATTAAAAAATTTTATCTGCTGATACAATGGAGTTTTCCTGAACTGCAAAACAAAGGCTCAGAACAAAGGACACTACTGTATAATGATTATGTCAGCACATGTTTGAAGTAAATGTGGAATGCATTCAATCTGCATGCAACTTTGAGTCAATTTATCACCAGTTGTTAGCAATGAACTTTCCCTGCATGTTCTTGACCTACTTCTGACCTGTGCTCGACCGGAACTGATAACCATGGTTCTGCTGAATGATAATGCTATAAACGGTTGTCAGGAATATTACCACACAAGTATGTCATTTAAAAATTTCTATAATTTAAATGGACAATCTCTTTTAACGTTCAACATTAACTCCTTTTATGACAATTATTTTCCCCAGTAATACCCTCTAAACAGAACGAATACCTCTTCACATGTATTTGAGGTAACACACTGTTACTGATGCTTCAAATGATGTTTTATTACTGGTTAAAAAGTATTTTCTAACAATTTTTTCACCATCTCAGAGCAGAACTATTTAAATTACACCTACAACTGGTTCATGGCTACATAAGCATCTCTGAAATCAACCTTTGAGAAAAAAAACTCAGCCCATACCTGCAGATATTACAACCTGAACACTACAGTCGACTCCCTATCTACAGTTTTTCAGGGAACTGTCAAAAAATTTACATACATGCAGGATTTCAGTAGATGAGGGTTCTGACATGTACATCAATAAAATACAATTTCTGACCTCCTTATACTTCATTTTGAGTATAATGAGAGCTGTACATTATCTGTGAATAAAGTTTAGCTAATAAACACAATAAAATGGGATTTTTTTTAAAATATTACTGTATTAGTATTACTATAAATAATGCATTAAACATTTCACCTCAACTCTTTTAGATAAAGAATACATAATCTCAAACCACAGTATATAATTATTGACTGTAATCCGACACCAAATGCAAGCCGACCTAAAACTTTCAAACCCTCTGAAAATGAAAATAATATGACGCAGAATGCTAGGCAAATTTTGAATGTCCCATGTGCACTCGATCAACTGAGAGCGCGTGGAGAGATTATCAATCAGGCAGTGTGTTCGCAAGGCGTGCATGACGGCTAAGGGGAAGCGGTGGGAGGAGTGAAAGAATGTACCTCTCCCCACCGCTTCATGTCGGCGACACTTTGCGTGCATGGCAAATGTCTGTCTTTTAAAGTAATTAATTATATTTCACTGCAAAAAAACTGTAATTTTAAAACAGAAATTAATAAATAAGGCGTTTAAAATGTATTTATTCAATGTCTTTAATAATTAATCAATCGAAATCACGTCCTCTGATTTTCCCTGTCGCGAGTTACGCTGCACTTCGGGCTCGATGCTTACACTTGTGTGTAGACATTTACGATGTGAAACCGCTTCGGGTATCTTCGTAGCTCGACTCAACTTGCTTCGTGTACATTCTCCCCCTTTCCTCTCTACTTCAACCAAGCACCCACACACGGCGGCCGCGTCCTTGTTGGGCCGGAAACGAACGCCCTGTCTTGCGCTTCACAATCTGGAAAAATACTTCACGGAGAGAACGACAAACAAAAAGAAAACGAAAGCGAGTTTACCAGTTTTCATCAACACAGCATAAAAGATGTACCCTGACACTAACTGTTTGAAAATATTTTTTTTGGAGAAAGATGCAGTGTTACCTACCATCTCATTTATAACTATTACGTTGCAAGCTTTCCGCATACACGTTTTTCTATATGAAATTACATTAGTGGCTTGGTGAACTTTCCACTGCTAATCACCAAAAAAATAGTTGAAAGTAATGTTTACGCTTTACTTTCCATCGATTTTCGAATGTGCTGCAAAATATAAAGACTTTTCAGTTTCTAAGTAATAACCAATAAGTTATCAAATGCTGACAGCAATGTATGATTTTCTAACTTTTTCCTTAAGTACACAAATCGCAAGCACATATCAGTGACCGCACAAGTCAAAGCTTATGTACGTTGATGCCCACTTAAAATTTGTGAACAGTTAGGCTTCTTTTACAGATACGCCTTTGGTTACAGAAACCAAGATGTTTGAAGCATTATTTTGTCACTGAAGTCTATATTTCTTGAACGTCTGTGGTAGCATTTGTAACCATTGCCTTATTTTTGAAAACTTATTATTTTAAAAAATTTGCTATTAAAAGTTTAACATTTTTAGCAAGAACAGACAAACTTTCCCTTGGCTAAACAATGGTGCAGAGAAAATTTTTACAATATAACAGCAAATAAATAAAGTTTTAACGCAATGTTCTGTTTTTTTCCCCACTTAATAAATAATAAATCTATTCTATTTTCATAGTGGTTTCATAAGAGCACATAAGAAGCTTGTTTAAAACTAAGAGTGGGAATTATAAAGAATTCGAATTTTTAGACAGGCAAAAAAAGGCAATCACTGCCTTTGAATCTGACATACGATAATACATGTTATGTTTCAATAATTAATAAATTTTCTTTGTGATACTGTAATGTAAGTATGCGATACCATAATTTTTTGGCAGATTCATTTATCATTATAATTGATAATTTGGTTGATCATCTGTATAATTTAGCAATGCTTGTTTAGGAAAATAATAATGTAGTATGAAAATTTGTAATTTTTAGTGGTTTGGATAGTTCATTCACGTTAATATTTTGTCTGAAGTTAGAAGTGCAATTAAATGTATAGAAGGTCTATTAAGGTTGCCAAGTTTCATTTAATTAGTATAATTTGTGTTTTATTTTTAGTTAATCCCTGACAGACTTTCATGCTCATTAAGAACATCAATCCTGTTGTAGACATTGCATTTTTCGACAAGTTTTAATTAAACTAATGCAAAAAATGCGACATTTCTTAGTTATTATAAATTAGCGAACCGGCCCGGCTTCGCCCAGTAACAATTTAGTTTTTACAGCGATACTTGGAAAGACAAAAAATGGTTACTGTGGGTCATCTTTAAAAGATAAACATATGCTATCGCGGACTTTTCTGTAGACCTTTTTGAGAGCTACAATTCTGTAGTACATTAATTTGATGTATCTCTTATGGTTTAGTCCTTACATTAAAAATAAATGAATTATACACCAAAACCTTCCTCAAGAAATTCTCTAATTGATGTTGAAAACCGCATCAAAATCTATAAAGTAGTTTAGAAGTACTAAGCAACTTTGTTTTATAATATTTAGAGATTTCTTTTCAAATGTATTTTTATTAAGAGGCATTAATTACCACGACCTCATTTTTTAAGGATTTAACTATATTACCACTAATACAATGTATTCAACTTGGTTTAATTAAAATTTCATTAATATTTTAGTGTTTACATGTGTAATCCGGTTATAGTTTTCTATGTGTAAACTATCTCAGCTCATCCTACGTTGCTGGAATTTACAAAATTCAGATTTTTTTGTTGCTTTTGACTACACGTTTATGGTGTTACTGATTTTAGCAGTGTTTCAGTCTTGACAGCAACTCTCTGTTTATCGCAAGAAATACTGGCTACTCTAAGAAGCAACATCTCGGGTACCCAGTCCACAGCTATAAAGAAGAAAAAAAAACTCTAGACGCCCTCCACAGGTGGCATATGAGATGGAGTTTGCCGGAAGCTGCACGCGTTCAATACACATACTTCCGAGTCCCAAGCGGCAGCTGTATATTTCAGGGTGAGGGGCGGGAGGTAGGAGGTCGTGCCTGGAGGGATGTAGCCGAGTCGAGCAAGGTGCTACATAACCACTTTCCCTCTCGTCAGGCATGCAAGGGGAGGTAGCAAGCCAGACTCGCATGTCGCACCACGCGGCAGACGTGTTGGGAAGACAGGCAAGGCGCCACAGAGTAGAGATGAATGGCAGCGCACATGATGTATTTCACATCCGGTTACTAGACGTTTGCATAAACAACCAGCTTAAAAATTATTGTTGCAGAAAATCTTAGGCGATGGGACCGAAATATACTTCGATCGACACAACATCCGATAAACGATACAAGCGGGTAGCTTTATCATTATTTATATAGGAGTTTTGCCGGGACCACTGAAAATTAACTGGATACGGTTTATCGGTAAATGCGTTTTCGGTACAAGAGTCTACTGTACTTGGAAAAGTTACAATAAATATATTTGTAAATCAGGAAAAGAAGTGCCTTGTCTTAATATTGAAACGTTAAGTGTTATGTTCGAATAGGAGAGAACTGAAAAAAATGTATATTTTGCAGACATTGAAGTAACAATTGGTGCAATAGTAAAATATATGTTTTTCTAAGAATTTCGTTATGCCACCTCACCAATGCATGGGTACTAAAGTTAGGTCTATTGAAACATTTATTTTCATATTTTGTAGAAGGATACAACTTGAGCTGAAATAAGAAGCAATGCTGGGATTTCTTAACTCACTAAACAATGAAAATGTATTATGCAAATGCATGTTTTACATTTACACATTACAAATTTTCTTGCATAATAGTTGCACATTTTATACGAACAATTTTTTATGAAAATGAAGGGTTTAACTATGCCAGTAAGTGATTAAGTACCTACAAAGAATATTAACAGCAACTATTTTCAATGCAACATCAATAATGTTCCCATTCAGCACCAGACAGCCATAACTTTTAAATGGCACAGATTATTCCTAAACTGTTTCTTTATGCATATGCTAAATGACACAGAATGTACTTCCTATCAACAAGCATAGCATCCACTGTGCTCTCCTCACCTTCCAATCAGCTGTTGCTCAACAGTCAGGCGTGACCTTGCTTCCTCTCCTTATATGTGCGGCAAGTGGGGACGAAGTACCCTGTTCTCACCTTCGGACATGCTTGGTTATTGCACTTCATTATATGTGTGGCAAGTGGGAAGAAAGTACCCTGTTCTCACCTTCAGACATGCTTGGTTATTGCACTTCATTATATGTGTGGCAAGTGGGGAGAAAGTACCCTGTTCTCACCTTCAGACATGCTTGGTTATTGCACTTCATTATATGTGTGGCAAGTGGGGAGAAAGTACCCTGTTCTCACCTTCAGACATGCTTGGTTATTGCACTTCATTATATGTGTGGCAAGTGGAGAGAAAGTACCCTGTTCTCACCTTCGGACATGTTTGGTTGTTGCACTTTATGGCTAAGTGCAATATTCCTTCCTCCCTTATATGTTCGGCAAGTGGGAAGAAAGTACTCTGTTCTCACCTTCGGACATGCTCGGTTGTTGCACTTCATGGCTAAGTGCAATACTGCTTCCTCCATTTATATTGTGAAACAGAAATGGTTGCCTTTGGTGCCAAAATGGGGCCAGACAGCCTCTACGCAGTGTCCCATTTGCACCCAAATATTATGCCACTTCACAACTTAAGTGTTGGGGAAAAACTCTTACGGAGGAGATGCAAATCCTCAAAGCCCCTACCACTTTGACTTGCCCTTTCCATACTTTGTGGAATGGTTGACTAACAAATCACTTTCCATGCGTTTGTTGTTGCAGGGGTGTGGCACAGGGCACATTCCTACATATACTGGCACAGCTATAGTGACTAAACAAGAACNCGTTTGTTGTTGCAGGGGTGTGGCACAGGGCACATTCCTACATATACTGGCACAGCTATAGTGACTAAACAAGAACCGTAACTGTTAGGCAACAAAAATTGTTACTTTTTCACGACTCAATAATTATGGTGGTACTAAAATTCCATGGTGACAATTATTCAATAAAATATGGTAAAACAGTGACACCATCACCAATTATTGATCCTACAACATTCTTNTCCATGGTGACAATTATTCAATAAAATATGGTAAAACAGTGACACCATCACCAATTATTGATCCTACAACATTCTTGAAGAAACTATATAAAGGTAGAACCTACAAATATGTATCAGGTTTTCTATAAGTTTTACACACCTATAATCCTTAAAAAAATATGTAGCGTTTTTCATGTTGTCACAATGTGAAAGTAAATACAGCAACGCACACACTTCAATCACTTAATGATGTCTAAAAATACTCTGTAAGATTACAACTAAGCATATAATAAACTATTTTTATAAAGTAATCACAGAACACCTTGACACGCCACGGGTGACGATGTAATCATTTGATAGCCACACCACAGTTTTGCACCTCAGGAAGAACCGTTAAAGCCATACACGCCCCAGTTTCCCACGTCTTATGGATGCCCGGCCACCCCTTTTGCCTGCTGCCGCCTGTAGGCAGACCACCCACAATGCATGGCTGCGCATGCCGCATGCCTCGCCACCCCTTCTGGCGAAAACGCCACAAGTGGTACGGACCGCCCACCCTCACCGTCACAGGCAGTATGGCGCATGCTAAAGGGTGTCTTGCTCTCTCTCCCTCTACGCCTCACCTCCCTCACTCGCCCCTGGTCGGAGCGTATATAAGAGGCTGCGTAACCCCCGAATTTTTCCCAGTCATTGGTCTGCATCCGGGCCACACAGTCCCACTCTGGGAATCGTTCAGTGACTTTGCTGTTTCCTCCGTCTACAAGAGAGTGCTGCGACCTATGAGAACTTCAGAGACTTTTGAGTGTTGGCCCACCATTAGGACGTCACGCCGAGAGATCTCCAGGGTTACCCTCCAGCGACACGCAAGACGTCGCAATCGTGTACTCCAGGGACCGCCCTTCAGGCTTCGTACAAGGCACAGGCTGGATGTGTTCAACTTATTGGCTTGCCCCAAAAAAATCTATCACATCTACCTTGGTGTTTTCTTTCTTATGCTCTGCTCGCCTATTCTTCTACCCTCCTCCTTGCTTTCTTCCCTTCGGTCCACAAATTCTCAAACTTCCNCCACCTTAACGGCAGAGCAATCACCTGCTTGACATAAGGCATAGAGGTATAGTTTTCCCCGCCTACCCTTAAGGCACACTACAAACTGCACACCCTCTCATCGCTGATGACTGGGGTACGACAGTAGTCCCTGTCATCATGGGGAAGAAGTGTTTGAACCTTCTTCCACCCTAACAGGGAGCAACGGTCCCACGGCGATAGCCCTGCCAACCGATTGCTCTCCTGCTAGGAGTAGTTGAAGGTGGCCTCGCTAGGGAAGCGCACCACAAACGCTTCAAGGCACTCAAGGTGTCAGAGGTAAGTCCACCGACATCAATCTTTCCGCTCAGTCATCCCCACTGCCGTTAACTTTGTCCCAATCTGAGCCTGGACACACACTGCCTGCAAACCTGCACCACCAAAGATTTACCAGCAGATAATAGATATGACAGGATCCCCCACAAGACAGTCGTCAACACCACCAACCCAGCAATCTCCGTAATCGGAGTACACTGCTTCCTCACTCCGAGAGAGGGGAGAAGGCCCTATCTTGTCAGAACCCCCAGTCAGGTGAGGCGTCAACCTCAAATGTACTGAACTGTGGCAGATGCCAATTAACAACATAAGACTACTAACTTGAGGCCAACATANGGGGGGAACTAGAAGGCCCTATCTTGTCAGAACCCCCAGTCAGGTGAGGCGTCAACCTCAAATGTACTGAACTGTGGCAGATGCCAATTAACAACATAAGACTACTAACTTGAGGCCAACATAGACATACCGTAAAATTAACTTACTTCATAGTTTTGTACTGTAGTCTCAACAAAAACAGTACTGAGGCAACCAGTCTTAATTATGAATACTAAATCAGAACTGAGCAAAAAGTAAAATTAACATAAATGTTCATTACCTTTGGTTTTTAGTAGACATAACCTGGCTGAGGGCCTCTTCTTCGGTCATTAACCTACCCTTCTTATGCAAGGGGGAGTTTACGGGAATATGAGGCAAGGGGCAGTAGTTGGGGTTGATCTCTGGCAGGGTAGAATTCACATCCACATCAGAATCCACATCCACATCCACGTCCATCTCCAGTGGCTCTAGCTTGGTGCTCGGCGAAAGCAGGTCAACCTGTCTCAACAACATATAACTGTATAGTGTAGGTACTTGTTAAAAATGCAACATAAAATTATACAACAATCCTAAAAATTAGATCCCTGCTAGACAGTTACTGAAATGCCACCACCATGCTCAGCTATGTTAGGATACAGTATAGAAAGAATATTTATATGCACAAAGCTGAACGACACTTGCATTTTCTTAAATTATTTTATCTCCCACATTTATTTTAAAGTCTGGAACTATGAATTCAGAAAATCTACACATATATTCTCGTATTTGTTATCACACAATCATCCTCACATTTTTTATTATATTTAGGTATTTATCACATTTGTTTAATACTCCAGGTACAACAAATACTGACTAAAAATAAGTCAAATACTTGTAAACACAATGAACTTACACCTTTTAGAATTGGTGATGACTTTGAAGAGGATGACTGTGGCTTACTGCCGGCTGAATTCACTTCAGCGCTGCTATAGGCAGACTTCTTGGACGTGGGTTTATCTTGCCGAACTGATGGTGAAGATACACGACTCTTTTTCAAGACCGGCATAGGATCCACCATTCCTAAAGCTTCCGCAAAACTTGCACCTAAAAAAAAAATTCATGCAATTGGACTGAACAAATATGTAATGCATATGTGCAAATATTAGACAAATAAGTTGCATTATTTATGCTAGTCAGTATTTCTGATTAGCTCTAAGCTGTATGACAGTTAAGCATTATAGAATCAAATTTTTCAAATAACGTTTGAAAAAGAAGCTTTCTTTTTTACACAATTATTCCCAACTATTTCTTAATACTGGTTACTTTGGAATATTATTTTTCTCTCTTAAATAATTGTCAAAATGACACCTTAAATAATACCCTTTGGTTTCTAATACAAAAGTACTGCTGGCATAAATATGACCTTGAGCTTTACAGTTTTTTATAAGGTTACAAATGTGTAGATGGAACAAGAAAAAAAAATGTTTGTGGTGCGAAACAAAATAAAACCTTCAAAACCTACATCATATGCATATTACAATTTTTCACTACTCTGTATAAGAATGTATTGTAATTGAATAAACCAATCAAATATCAAAATATTTTCCCAAAAAAAAACATTTAAATCTAAAATTTTTATTTCACAAATTATGTTAGTTGTGATTGTGTCTGAAAGTAAGTGAATCCTAATAAAAAATGTGTTACTCTTCTTTGTTGTAAATTCATGTGTGCTATTTAATGCTTTCTGTTATTACTTCATACTTGTAATTTGCTACTTTCTCTTTAAATTTGTTACCATATGCATTTGAATAGTGCTGTTGTTAGTATACACTGAGGCGACAAAAGTCATGGGATACCTCCTAATATAGTGCCGGACCTCCTTTTGCCCGGCGAAGTGCAGCAACTCGACGTAGCATGGACTCAACAAGTCGTTGGAAGTCCCTGGCAGAAATATTGAGCCATGCTGCCTCTATAGACGTCCATAATTGAATGTTCTTCAAACCAATCGCGAACAGTTGTGTACCGGTGACGTAACGCATTGTCATCCATAAACTTTCCATCGTTGTTTGGGTACATGAAGTCCATGAAAGGCTGCAACTGGTCTTCAAGTAGCTGAACATAACCCTTTCCAGNCTTGGTGGCCAAATTATTCGCTGGAATTGTCCAGAATGTTCTTCAAACCAATCGCGAACAGTTGTGGCCCGGTGACGTAACGCATTGTCATCCATAAACTTTCCATCGTTGTTTGGGTACATGAAGTCCACGAATGGCTGCAAGTGGTCTCCAAGTAGCTGAACATAACCCTTTCCAGTCAATGATCGGTTCAGTTGGACCAGAGGACCCAGTCCATTCCATGTAAAAACAGCCCACACCATTATGGAGCCACCACCAGCTTGCACAGTTCCTTGTTGACAACTTGGGTCCATGGATTCGTGGGGTCTGCGCCACACTCGAACCCTACCATCAGCTCTTACCAACTGAAATCGGGACTCATCTGACCAAGCCACGGTTTTCCAGTCGTCTAGGGTCCAACCGATATGGTCACGAGCCCAGGAGAGGCGCTGCAGGCAATGTCGTGCTGTTAGTAAAGGCACTCGAGTCAGTCATCTGCTGGCATAGCCCAGTAGAGCCAAAGTTCACCACACTGTCCTAACGGACACGTCCGTCGTATGTCCCACATTGATTCCTGCTGTTATTTCACGCAGTGTTGCTTGTCTGTTAACACTGACCATTCTGCGCCACGTCATTGGTTTCGGTCATCAAGTGCAGGCGGTCGGCCACTGCGTTGTCCATGGTGGGAGGTTATGCCTGAAATTAGGTATTCTCGGCACACTCTTGACACTGTGGATCTCGGAATGTTGAATTCCCTAACCATTTCCAAAATCGAATGTCCCATGCGTCTAGCTCCAACTACCATTCCGCGTTCAAAGTCTGTTAATTCCCGTTGTGCGGCCATAATCACGTCAGAAACCTTTTCACATGAATCACTTGACTACAAATGAAAGCCCAACCAATGCATTGCCCATTTATACATTTTGTACGCGATACTACTGCCATCTGTATATTTGCATATTGCTATCCCATGACTTTTGTCACCTCTGTGCAAGTAATAAATGTAAGATATTATTCTGGTTTTGAAAACTAATAAGACCTATGGTACGTAAAGTGTCAAATCTGTTGTAATGAGTGTAAACCTGCTAAGATAGTGCAATGCNAAACTAATAAGACCTATGGTACGTAAAGTGTCAAATCTGTTGTAATGAGTGTAAACCTGCTAAGATAGTGCAATGCATTACATATGTTCCATGTATGTATGTAGGGCATAAAGACATATGTATCTACCCATGTGCGTATATACAAAAAGGCATGAACCATATGTCCATGAGCCTTTTGTGACTCTGTTTTGCCACCTTCGACAGCTGACCTGGGCAACATAGTCTCTCTGACGACCATCTAGCCAAAGAGTCCAGCCATGAGGCGACACGGTCAGAACACACCCACCTTCATCACCAACTACGTGACTCAAGTGGCTGTCTTGCTTTATTTGCCCGAAGAAGTAACTTTAGGGGCTGGATAGCAGCATGGTGCCCCCCCCCCCAATTCGACAACGGTGATGGGAAAAAGAAAAGGTAAAACCATCCAGCCGCAGAACTCGTCCGTACTGCGCATCACGTCATCATGGTCACATGCGCCATGATCCTCGCATGCTTGCTGTACTACTGCACCGACACAAATACTATGTCTCACTAATTTGTGTTCTCATTAGCAACATTAGCAATATAAAATTACATATAGTATAAATAAAACAGATAACAGTACCTTTTATAAGTTTTCAGTCATCGCTCTCTCATGAAACACTACCGCTTGCTAATTTAAATCATTCTTGTTTAATTATACACTGAGCAAGTACAATTATTTATTTTTAAAAATTGGTGACTTGTTTTGAGTTACACGAAAGTATGCAGCAGTTTCGGAACTTTACTTTAATAAATAATCTACAATACAATACCTAATGTATGTAAGATTTAAATGTTATATTTATCAGTATGTATCGCTNACTTTAATAAATAATCTACAATACAATACCTAATGTATGTAAGATTTAAATGTTATATTTATCAGTATGTATCGCTTAATGCATTATTGAAACCACTACAGTAAGATATAACCTAATTAACAAAAATTTTAATTACAAAATTTGTACAAGCAGCATTTATCCATACATATTAAGAATTAAATTAAATAGTTATAATATAATATGTTATTATTACTCAAATTTAGAATTAGGTATCAGTATCCTATAAAATCGATCTCTAAAAAGGATATAAGATACCTCTCTCATCATGTTCAAAACAGAGAAATTAAATACAGTTATATGTATGGGTATACAAATTTAAAATAAACATAACAATTATTAATTTTTACAAACTGTACAGTAACAAGAAGTGTGAAGCATATATAAAATTAATATAACCATGACAATAATAATGTAAGTTACGTTAGTCATTTACCTAAACTTATTATTGAATTGTTTACAGAAAGTCAGACTTATATGAAAAACAGCAAAACACTAGATACAGTATAGCATACCTTTTATCGTTGTATATAAATTTATAGCAACCTAAATTATGCACATGTAAGCCTTTGCACTAATACTGCTTAAAGAAACAACCTGCAATATTTTCAGAAGACCACTGAAATCTTTTTGGTCCCTCAAAAATAAGTTTATACCTATCTGACCTACACTAAAGTAATAAAACAAAATTTCATATAATTTTTATATAGTGTACGGTTTTGTTGTATTTGTCAAAGATTTTAATTTTTCTAACAGCATCACCTTTTCTTTGATTACTTAATTGTTTTTAACTATAAGTTTGTGACGGATCAAAAATAATTACAAGAACACTGAAACAGAATGAACAACATTTTAATATATTTTAGTAAAATACTGCTGAATCGTTACCAAACAACGAAAATACTAGTTGATCTCACAGCCATAGGTAAATTTCAGCTAACTGCATTACAAACAGCAAAAATATCCAGCACGATACAACTCATTAAAAATACAACCAGTTTTTGGAGAACCAAAAATCTTAGAATTATGCAATATATTAAAAAGCTCCAATATAAGCAGCACAAAAATGAATTACTATCATCAAACGATACCTTTAAAATACATACTTTCTTAGCAATCAATTTAATTATAATTACAACAGGAAGGAGGGCAACCACCATGGCCCATCAAAGCCTCCAATCCCATAAAGGCAGTCTTGTAAGACCCTTTAGAGCTCCTANAGGAGGGCAACCACCATGGCCCATCAAAGCCTCCAATCCCATAAAGGCAGTCTTGTAAGACCCTTTAGAGCTCCTAACATTAAAAAAACCATTGCATGGAGACACAATAGAACATTAAATTAACGCCCTATGGATGGAGTTGTGGGAACAAACAGAAACATTAAAATCACTACATAAACTTGGGCAACAGACTAAGACAATCACGACCCGTTAAAAAACAAAAGGCACAGCAGATGCAACATCATAGTTAAACCGGAAAAAAAATTTAGAAGGGCGGCCAAAATCAAATTTAGAAATGGATAGCACTACTGCACACCNAGGAGGGCAACCACCATGGCCCATCAAAGCCTCCAATCCCATAAAGGCAGTCTTGTAAGACCCTTTAGAGCTCCTACCATTAAAAAAACCATTGCATGGAGACACAATAGAACATTAAATTAACGCCCTATGGATGGAGTTGTGGGAACAAACAGAAACATTAAAATCACTACATAAACTTGGGCAACAGACTAAGACAATCACGACCCGTTAAAAAACAAAAGGCACAGCAGATGCAACACCATAGTTAAACCGGAAAAAAAATTTAGAAGGGCGGCCAAAATCAAATTTAGAAATGGACAGCACTACTGCACACCCAAGCAAATACACACACACATACCACACAAAAATTACCAAAACATTTAAAACCCTACTGCAAAACCATTGACATATCCCACGACCCACCGTTAAAATGCCCCATCGCTCTCAATCAACGACAGGTAAAGTTGCCAGCTTAACATAGTTGTCGTTGAATTCAGCTCAGCTGGACAAGGTGAAGTACACGCGATACAAAGTAGAACAGGCGTCAACGCAGGCGTTTGAGTAGGCGTTAAAGTAGGATGGAGGCTGGCCGTGCAAGGCCTTAAATCAACTACCATCGCCTATTACAAATTAAAACACACGCATGGGGGAAGGGGAAAGGAAGAGCAGGAGAACAGGAAGAACGAAGGAGGGGATCCAAGCTGAAGCAAAGAGTAGACCAGAAACCACAGAAGTAGATGGCGTTAACAAACATTACTTGACGGCGCTAGTCTTTCGGTCTCAAGTATACGCTGTTCATTTTCTGTCTCAAATTCTTTTATCCTGGAATGTAAAAAGCCAAATTGTTCACAGATATAGCAAGCATTTCAAATGTGAGACGCTCCTCAGTTACTGAAACACAACTTTCCGTTTGTGAAGAAATAATTTAAATTGCGTTATTAGAATGTGAAGACCCAACTGTTCAAGGAGAGGGAAAACCGATAGTAATTCTTAAACTGAAACTATATTTTCCCTGGTTCGTATCTCTCCTCTTTCTTTACGATTTAACTGTGTACTAATTGCACATAGAAAGTCACCCGGGATTTTCAAGCTGGGAACAGTATCACATTTTATTTTTCAGCACTTTAGGTGTGCGCAATAAAGTCTTTTAGTTTTTTTNTTTTCAAGCTGGGAACAGTATCACATTTTATTTTTCAGCACTTTAGGTGTGCGCAATAAAGTCTTTTAGTTTTTTTCGTATGGATCTTCTGTTAAATGGACAGAGAATATTCTCGCTGAAATAAAAATCCGCTATGTTAACGAATAATATTCTATATAATGAGTTCACTTAACATCTAAAAATAAGCACCATTAAATATATCAATTAACAGTTACTCAGGAGATGTTCGCATACAATAAAATTGCTATACTACGTATTAACATACATTTTTGTGTTGTACAGCCAAACAAATATTAACCACAGCTAATGGATACCACCATGATAATTATTTAACTAAACAAAGTAACATATTTTGCATATTTTACATAAATAAGTTTTGTTCAATGCATTTTTTTATAAATACCTATTTCCAGCTATTTGCATTGCACACGATAATTTAACGTATCCATAGGAATTTACAAGTTATTTAAAACTTTATGGGTAGTGTACATTATTATACTTACGTCTCTAGTACATAAGCAAATAATTTTAAAATGCGTACTTGGACACTAATAATCGCACTACTGTAACACAACTGTTCCAATATTGTCTGTTNACAAATAATTTTAAAATGCGTACTTGGACACTAATAATCGCACTACTGTAACACAACTGTTCCAATATTGTCTGTTTGGTGTAAAGTAACGAAAACAATTTACAGAAGCAAAAACATATCAGAAAAATTTTAAACTCTCATTTTGAAATCTTGCAAAATAGAATGCCGGACTCGTGGGCACTGTCGCCAAACACCTTCAAAGCCTTCGCGCTTATTTTAATTTCTTAGGGCTTTATAAATTTTATAAATCAAGGATTGCTAAGATATCACAAATTGTGGGAGTAGTGAGATGATTTCTTTTGAGTGAAAAGAGCACAGATGTTTAGCAAGAAAGATTCATTATTAAAATTTGTGCATATTAAATAAAACTGTGCAGTTCCTGCAAATCACATTATAGGCTGTTCATCATAAAGTGAGCACTTTTGAGGCCCTTGTTACTTTTTCCTTTCAGCCATTTTTTATCCTTTAACTACCTTTTTAAATAAATATTACCATATAAGTAATAAATACAGTGTGTACATTCCACAACACTCGGAAGTTAACGTCTAAGGCTAAAGTATAAAGTAACTCATATTTAGTGACTATTATTCCAAATGAGAGCACTTTCAAAAGTGCTCACTTTACAGTGAATAGTCTATATACAGGATGGTCTGCCAACCTGAACACCCAAAAAATTACCAGAAGAGTTGCAGATCATGAAATGTGGTTTTCACTAAGTGAAATTACGTACGGGGGCAAGTAATTTGCCGCAAAGTGACTACTCGTAACAAACGTATGGACAGAAATAATTAAACCACATATGGTTTTTCCCTTGGAAACATACATTTATTTCAACGGCATCTGAAAGTACGTGCAAAGAGAAATTCAGCGATATAGCATATGCAATGGAAAGTAACAGAAACGCCATGAAATAATGTGCAAATATGATTAAGATACGTGGGTTGGTAGCATGGGGCAGTGGATCTGTACTCACAGCTGTAAGCAAGCAACACACACCGCGACTCATCCTGGCGGGACCGCTTCCTAATAGCAGCGCAGCACCAGTCCCCGTGATCTGTTACGGTAAGTGGTATTGCAGTGTGTGGCTGTACGTATGCAATGAAGTTAATGAATGAAGAAAAACTGGACACACTACTTATTTACGGTGAGTGTGGCAGAAATGCAAAGTAAGCCGTCCAAATATATGGTGAAAGGTATCCTAATCGGACGCCCAGCTTANCGGTGAGTGTGGCAGAAATGCAAAGTAAGCCGTCCAAATATATGGTGAAAGGTATCCTAATCGGACGCCCAGCTTATGGCAAACGATACAAAGAAATTGCCATGTCTCTTGTCACGAGGTGATTGGAATTCCACAACATGAAAGCGACAAAAGACTGCTACGGGTGAAACCCATCAACACGATGTGTTGGCACGTGTCAATACAAACCCCCACATGGGTACGCGAGAACTTTCCAGGTTCGTAGAAATAAGTAAAACAAGTGAGTTACGGATACTGTGCCAACGGAAATTGCATCCATATAACGTGGCTCTTAATCAGGCATTACATGAAGGTGATTTTCAGCAGTGTGTTCGGTTTTGTATGTTTGTTCTGATGTCTGTAGAAGATGACAGCAATTTTCTAAAAAAAAAAATATTTACAGATGAAGCGACTTTCATAAACCATGGGCGCATAAATTTACGAAATATGCATTACTGAGCGACTGAGAATTCACACTGGGTCCAGCACATGGAGCACCAGTGACAGTGGAAAGTAAACATATGATATGGAATCATTGGATACTATGTCATAGGGCCATACTTCATTCAAGAGACAATGACTGGCTGTACGTACATCTATTTCCTCAGAGAGACCTTACCAGCACTTCTGGAAGACATACCGCTCAACACACGTCGTGATATGTGGTTTCAGCATGATGGTTGTCCTGCGCATTTTGCTTTGGTGGCGAGTCTAGTGTTACATGAAATGTTTCCAAACCGGTGGTTAGGGCGAGGTGGTGTTGTAAGATGGCCAGCTCGCTTCCCCGACATCACACCTCTCGGATTTTTTCCTGTGGGGAACACTGAAAGATAGAGTGTACAACATGGTTCCTATGATGCCAGAAGATACCCAGGAACGGATTGCGGCAGCTTGCCGAGGCATTACGTCAGAAACACTTCAGGCCGCTCATCACTCGCTACATGTGCATTTACAGATGTGTATCGCTGTCGATGGTAAACACATCGAGCACATGTGATAAGACCTAATGTTAAACGTTTCGACCATAACTGTGCTCTTCTGTACTCTGCATGTGAATGCGATTGCATTTCTCCTTAGGTTGGTTTGTTATATTTTTGCTGTGCATCTGTACGCACTCATTACTCAGTCCAATTAATTACTAGGAAACAAATCTCTTGAATTACGTTGGTATCTGAATAAAATGTAATGTATTGATATCTGACTTGGTCTCACATTGCCCGTCTTCCCTCCGCTGCGATGTTCTCCTTTGTCCAATATCACATTCCGTGCCCCTTGCCCCATTAAGGTAAGCGTTACGCTGCTATAAGGAAGTGGTCCCACCAGGATGAGTCACGGCGCGTGTTGCTTGCTTACAACTGTGAGTGCAGGTCCACTGCTCCATGATACTGACCCACTTATCTTAATCACATTTGCACATTATTTCTTGGCATTTCTGTATTACTTTCCATTGCATATGCTATATCACTGAATTCCTCTATGCACGTACTTTCAGATACTGTTGAAATAAATGTATGTTTCCAGGGGAAAAATCACATATGATTTAATTATTTCTGTCCATACACGTGTTACGAATAGTCACTTTGCTGCAAATTACTTGCCCTCGTACATAATTTCATTTAGCGAAAACCGCATTTCGTGATCTGCAAACGTTCCGGAAATTTTGGGGGTGTCCGCATTAGGCGGACCATCCTGTATATAGCTCAAACAAAACTCACACAACAATGCATTGTTGTGCAAAATCAAAATATTACATTTNATGCATTGTTGTGCAAAATCAAAATATTACATTTTTTACAGCTATTTCGTCTGATTCCACAAAATTTGCTTAGACGTATGGAGTGAACATTTTGTTATAGTTTTCTTATGGCAACTAGTGCTGCACCTAGTATATAATTTTTATTTCACTCCATTAAATTAAACATTTTAAAGCAAATTGTGCAATTGTTCTGTTTCTTTCACAATTTTTGTATTTTACACACACACATACATATATATGTGTGTGTGTGTGTGTATCTGAACCCCACTAATATCACTGCCAGCTATTACACAGTGTTGAGTGCAATGTATTTAATGTAAATTTGTTTAGTTGCATTTATTAAATATACAAACACAACCATAGAAACGGACTGTAAATTCTCCACTTTGGCNCATTACTGAGCGACTGAGAATTCACACTGGGTCCAGCACATGGAGCACCAGTGACAGTGGAAAGTAAACATATGATGTGGAATCATTGGATACTATGTCATAGGGCCATACTTCATTCAAGAGACAATGACTGGCTGTACGTACATTTATTTCCTCAGAGAGACCTTACCAGCACTTCTGGAAGACATACCGCTCAACACACGTCGTGATATGTGGTTTCAGCATGATTGTTGTCCTGCGCATTTTGCTTTGGTGGCGAGTCTAGTGTTACATGAAATGTTTCCAAACCGGTGGTTAGGGCGAGGTGGTGTTGTAAGATGGCCAGCTCGCTTCCCCGACATCACACCTCTCGGATTTTTTCCTGTGGGGAACACTGAAAGATAGAGTGTACAACATGGTTCCTACGATGCCAGAAGATATGCAGGAACGCATTATGGCAGCTTGCCGAGGCATTACGTCAGAAACACTTCAGGCCGCTCGTCACTCACTACATGTGCGTTTACAGATGTGTATTGCTGTCGATGGTAAACACATCGAGCACATGTGAAAAGACCTAATGTTAAGCGTTTCAACCATAACTGTGCTCTTCTGTAATCTGCATGTGAATGCGATTGCATTTCTCCTTCGGTTGGTTTGTTATATTTTTGCTGTGCATCTGTACGCACTCATTACTCAGTACAATTAATTACTAGGAAACAAATATCTTGAATTGCGTTGGTATCTGAATAAAATGTAATGTATTGATATCAGATTTGCACTAACATTGCCCGTCTTCCCTCTGCTGCGATGTTCTCCTTTGTCCAATATCACATTCCGTGCCCCTTGCCCCATTAAGGTAAGCACTACGCTGCTATAAGGAAGTGGTCCCACCAGGATGAGTCCTGCGCATGTTGCTTGCTTACAGCTGTGAGTACAGGTCCACTGCTCCATGATACTGACCCACTTATCTTAATCACATTTGCACATTATTTCTTTGCATTTGTGTTACTTTCCATTGCATATGCTATATCACTGAATTCCTCTATGCACGTACTTTCAGATACTGTTGAAATAAATGTATGTTTCCAGGGGAAAAATCACATATGATTTAATTATTTCTGTCCATACACGTGTTACGAATAGTCACTTTGCAGCAAATTACTTGCCCCCGTACGTAACTTCATTTAGTGAAAACCGCATTTCGTGATNCGTAACTTCATTTAGTGAAAACCGCATTTCGTGATCTGCAACCGTTCCGGAAATTTTGGGGGTGTCCGCATTAGGCGGACCATCCTGTATATAGCTCAAACAAAACTCACGCAACAATGCATTGTTGTGAAATAGAAAGCATCGTTGTGCAAAATCAAATTATTACATTTTTCACAGCTATTTCGTCTGATTCTACAAAATTTGCTTACACGTATGGAGTAAACATTATTTTATAGTTTTCTTATGGCAACTAGTGCTACACCTAGTATATAATTTTTAATTCACTCCATTAAATTGAACATTTTAAAGCAAATTGTGCAATTTTTCTGTTTCTTTCACAATTTTTGTATTTTACACACACACACACACACATTCATATATGTGTGTGTGTGTATCTGAACCCCACTAATGTCACTGCCAGCTATTACACAGTGTTGAGTGCGATGTATTTAACGTAAATTTGTTTAGTTGCATTTATTAAATATACAAACACAACCATAGAAACGGACTGTAAATTCTCCACTTTGGCTNGTAAATTTGTTTAGTTGCATTTATTAAATATACAAACACAACCATAGAAACGGACTGTAAATTCTCCACTTTGGCTTTTCTGTAGCTTGTAGACATTAGATGAAAATCTTTCTTTTTCCCCGCATCATCCATTTGAAATAAAATATCTAAGTAAGATTGCTGCATTTCTACAAAATATTTACTATTGAATACTGATGCCTTAAACAGAATTACAAGTGTGGTGAACATGCCTCTGTTTACGCAGAATTTATCTTTCCGTTTACACTCAGCAATCCACTTTATACAAACTTCATTCTCTATGGAAAATGAGCGGCCGCGTCTGTCCTCGTGCAACTAAGCTGTCACAAAGTAGGGGTCGGAGGGGAAGTACATGCGCATGGTTCCACCATTCTTTCTTCCCACCACGGCCGCAACCATCAGATATCCCAGCAAATCGAGGGAAGGCCGGCACATGTTGTAACGTGACACCCAGCATCTCTCCCGGTGACGTCAGTGCAACATTACTTGTACAGTGAGGAAGGGATGTAAAAGTGTGAAAATGGTGCCAAATGCTGCCTAACTAATTAGGCAAGGGCTACCAGTAATTAAAGACCCAGTAACAAAACAACACATATAAATTTATTTTATAATTAGTGTGTTTGGGCATGCCTGCCCTCACCCCTCAGGTGAACTTAAGACTTACCCAGCAGCAAAGCTCGTCATAAAAGATTGAAGAAGGGATTATTTTCATTTAATAAATTCTTTAATTAGGCCAAAGACATAAATGTACTTGTGCTTTTCTCATGATTACAGCAGACTGCAAAAACTGGCCTAATTTTCCATTTAAGTGTTTTGTGTTTATGTTGTATCACACCAAGCCATGTAATTATTATGAACATAATATTATTTATAGATTGTGTGGTAATTATTAAGTTTAGGGGCTTTTCTGAAAAACACAATAAAAAAAATCAAAATTAGGATATATTTCTACTCTACCAACTACGTACAACACGAATATACTAGGGGCGTAGCTTTAAAATAAGTACAACATATTTAAAAAAATTGAACAAAATTGCGAAATCAGCAGTATAGCCAGTTTGTTTACGTTTCTTAACGAAACGTCCTAGAACAACAAAAGTTGCATTAATGGGTTCTGCACAGCTTACCTTGTTCATATTCAAGAGGGCATAATGTTAAAATAAGTGTAACATATTTAAAAAACTTGCAAAATATGTTTGTTTACGTCTATTAACGTCAGAGGAATTATACCAGCCCCCTACCTAGGTGACTCAATTTACATTCTTTTGGTGTGTTTTACGGTTCCTTTAATTCCCTACAATCCTACATTCGTAGGTTAGTGTAAAATCCTACAATCCTAGGTTAGTGTAAAACCCTACAATCCTAGGTTAGTGTAAAATCCAAAAATCCTAGGTTAGTGTAAAATCCAAAAATCCTAGGTTAGTGTAAAACCCAACAATCCTAGGTTAGTTTAAAAATGTAAAATAGTGATTCACCCATCGTGGGGTTAGGTTCTGTTAGGTTAGGTGGGCACATATTAAGAAATTAGTCGGACGTTAATGCCTGTAGTATATTCGTGTTCTGCATCACTAGTAGAGTGTAAATATACCATTTTCCATTAATTATTTTTATCTTTACAGAAAAGCCCCTAAACTTAATAATTACAGATTGTGTATAACAAATAATTGTTTTATTTGCATTTCAGGGTTTTTTGAATTTAAGTGTCAGTGTCCATGTTATCATTTTGGTACCAGCTTCGGAAAAATCTTGCCAAAGCGGCAGCCCAATGCAGTCAGGATTCAGCACCCAGCCCAAATGGCAGATTGACAATGTTGCTCCACGTGACTCCCCTTGGCACCTTCATTTTCTTGCTGCAAACCATATAATTCTAAATATGTCTGGAACATTTTACTGCTCATGTGCCAAGTAGCAGACAGTCTGCCTTCCTGTGGCTCTTGCACGGGATATAGCGCATCACGCAAACAGTAACTCACGTTCTGTGTAGTGACTGTGTACATCTAAAAGAGAAGTAACAGGTTCTTCCAAACTTGTGCATTTTTATTTGTACTATGACTGTATGGTTGCTTAGGACCCTACACCTGCTTGCAGATATTTAGCACATTAGATATACGTAACGGCTGTGAGATGGCTGGAACAGTCTCACGAGTGATATTTACTGATGTATTGGAGTGACACAGTTCCAATAGGCAGGCACAGTGGATTAATTCATTACCAAATGCATCTCTGACGAAGACTCCAGGGACTCAAACGGCCACTGGAAGCACGAACCCTCTCATTTGACTAAGTTATGGCACCACGAAAACATATTTTTCATTTTTCCTTTTCCATACAAGGTCACGTAAAATCCTATAACCCAACCCTGGAGCACCCGAGCATGTAAGAAGGCTTTTCCAAACTTGTTGGGCGTCATTCATTCATATCTGTACGGGTAACTTCTCTTTGTGTGAACATATGTCTATTCCTGTGTCTAAGAGTTTTCCTCACTTGTGAGGACAGTATACAATTAATGACCAGTGTCAATACCTTGTCTTTTCATGTATGTGTCATTTCAGTGCAATTCTTGCCAGTTCCTACGTTATACGTCTTGCAACATTCCAAAGTAAACCTGTGCTAATTTGCCTCATATGGTGCTCAAGTGTTCTTGTAATCATTACATCAAGTCCACATCACTTGATGTTTAAGGGTCCTTGTAATTTTTTCTTGAATTTTTGTGTAGTTTCTATGTGCCAATGTACGTGTATCCTGTGTCCGATTGCCATTCATGTATTTAAATTTCTTTTCNATCATTACATCAAGTCCACATCACTTGATGTTTAAGGGTCCTTGTAATGTTTTCTTGAATTTTTTGTGTAGTTTCTATGTGCCAATGTACGTGTATCCTGTGTCCGATTGCCATTCATGTATTTAAATTTCTTTTCTGCGACCTAATCACCATTTTAGGGCGCAACAACGTGGTCTTTTTAACCTACTAAACCTTGCCCAAACACCACCATCTTGGACAACTGGTCCGGCACATCCACCCAGGGTGTTGTCACCCTGCTCCTACATTCATAGGGGACGCCTGCTCCCACATTCATAGGGGACGCATCACGCAGCAGGTGCGTGTGCATACGTGGCAACACCCACCCCTGTCGGCCGAACCAATCCTGCCAACCCTCCCCTGCATATATGTGAAGGGTAGTCAGCAGAGCCTGGCGTGGGTTTGTCAACCCTGGTAAACATCTGTCAGGAGGACCAACTGGTACCTACCCATGTGTGTCACAAGGATAGGGGGCAATGGGAAATAAAATGGTGCACCTCAAATGACAAGGAAAAAAGACTCTACCTAAAGTGCATGCAGCCCCTGACTGGGTCAAAACATTCTGCGAAAACTAGTGTTTATGCCACGAACCAGCAAATGTGATAAGTCACAAGGACAGTATTCGCAGGGCGAATTGAGAAAGGGTGTGATGGGCACAGAGCTGCACCTTTACACGACAAGGCGGCACTGTTGTGCCCTGACTACGCAAGACCATGAGCAGTTTGAGGCGCCGCACATCTTGTTGCAAACAATTGGGTATGCGCTTGCTCCCATCTTGAAACAGTAATTATTTTTGGACTCCCATCTCCCAAATTTTGATAATTGACAGTGTGCGAAACAGCATTTATATGATGGCACCGGGCCAACCACATTTTCATGTATTAAATGTAAAAAGTCTTTCCATGAGAAGTGCATAACCAGGAGTGAAACATAGCACAGGGCAGACACAACAACATTTTGCACTGCAAGTGTACAACAGTTAATAAGGTTTATAAGAAAACTGCAGATCAACTCACAGGAGAAGTGTTACCACCACAGAGTTATCACCAAGATGAGTGCCATCAAGGGGGTACGAACACAGTGGCATGTTAACAGGTGTGGCCGCATAACACGCTGGCAATGTGCGACACCTCAGGACTGGGTAGACATGTTAGTTGGCAACTTCTGTTGCGTACAGTGAACACCAGCACCCCCATCGACATCACCGCGTCCCCCCCAATCACTAGCGCCAACCAGTTTTGTCAACTCTACCGAACTGCAACACGCGGGATTTCAGTGGGCCCCTCCACCTTCATTACGGCCCCACCAACTGCGTTGGCATGGCAACCACCATTGACAACAGTACCCATCGCACCACCTAGAATTGTGACAGTCCCATGAGCCATCAACAACTACATGCAACCAGTATAGCCAACCACGACTGCCAATAGCTCCACTCCAGTTAGGTTCCATTCCAGTCCCTGTCTACATTTTCAGGGATAATCACCAAGAGCTTGCAGACGTTCCTGAATGACTGCACGGCAAGATTGATCAAGTATTGAGTGTGTGAATAAGAGTGGCCCAGCTGTGTATGTAATAAGTTGAATGGTGACACGCATCTGTGGTGGCGCACCATTAACCACTATGGCATGCAGAGTAACGAGTTTCTGAGTGTATTTCTGTGCCGTTTTGCTAATACGTACTCGTCACTACAAGCACAGAGTATAGCAGTGTTAGAGACACAAAATGTAGGAGAGACTTTGACAGTGTTCACTACATGGAAAATTAACCTCATCAGGCACTTTCACCCTAACATTTCAGAGACAGAGGTCTTAGAAGTGGTAGTGTCCACGGTGCGTCCTGCAGATTCATACAATTTTGTGTGCATGGGTTTTATTGATGTCCACAACTTACAGCCATTACCGCAAGTAATACAGTTCACCATGCTGCAGTACACAAGGGAAGCCATAAGCAAAACTGTCATTACCATCCGAATACATGATGTGGAGGAACACCACCACAGCTCCCATCTCAGCTGACTAGCGTCATTCTTATCATCCCATAGCTTATTGAGCAAAATACAATTGTAGAGCCTGCAGCACGAAGTATACATTTAGAAGCTGGACAAACATGACCATGCACTACCACTGAAATTTCGTGACGCTGTATAATTGCTACTTAATGAAAGGTGTTGCGTGTTTGCTGTGGCCGATACACTATGCCACACAATGGTCACAGGACATGCCACCCCCCTTGGAATACGAGTGCCCCATCTACACTTGGCTGTGAAGTTACCAGCCACATCGGTGTGCAATAATCAAAGCGCAAATATGGGATATGCTAGTTGATGGTGAGATTGAACCCACCCGTAGCCATTAGAGCAGTGCACTAAGATTGGTACCACATAAAGATGGTACGTGGCATTTCTACAAACACTTCAGGTCCCTTCACATTGCAACCAAAGGAAAACTGTATTCAGTTGCAGGAGCATTTAATAGACAAGCATGGGAGCCGACCCACCCCAGAACAACTCGCCATCATTGAAGACTACGCTGTGCCCTACATGTGAAAACTGCTGTAAACATTTTTCGGATTTGTTAACCGGCTTTGAGAGTATGTCGGAGACTGTACAGAGGTCACTGCTCTGCTGACAGAGACATGTTACCACCCAAACGAAAATTCCAGCGGACATACGAGCACAAGGCGTGGTTCACTGAGCTCAAATGACAGTTATACGTGTACAGAGCTCATGCTTTATGACCTGGGCCAGTATCTGTACCTTCATATGAACACAAGCGAGAAAGGCTTGGACGCCGTACTGTTTCAGCCCAAGGGCAAGAAGCAGGATTATCATTTTCAGTGGCGTGAAGTCCGAGCTGACGGAATACAGTTACAACATGAATGAGCCAGAGTGCCTGGTCGTCGTGTACGCCGTGAAACGGTACCAAGCGCACCTAGAATACCAGTGCCCTACCTTATAAACCGACTACCGCAGCTTGGTGTGGCTGCACACCATGCGTGGAGCCTGCAACAAGTTAGTGCGTTGCACGCTAATTTTACAATCCTAAGATTTTGAGGTCCAGCAAATCCCCGGTGTTGAAAATTAGTTAGTTGGCGAGCTGTCACCTGTGCCTGGCGAAACTGTGGTTGTAGACAAGGATGGGTGGGATATCTACTTTCCCCTATGCCCGCTGATCGCCGAATAACTGGCGAGAGCACAGCGACCTGCAACATCATTAATGCGCTGGCCAAACCTGAGATGAGACTTGACTAGTGCTGCGTCCATGTCCTAGAGGCCCAACAGCAGTGCCATGAAAGAAGTGCCGGGGTGACGGAGTATAACAACAGCGAGGGAGAATCATGGCACATAGCAAACACAGACTGGAAACCCAACCAGATGCACCATAATGTGTTTACGTGCCACAGGATGCACAGCTGCTTGTGTTACGTCACACTCAAGTAAGTCAGTTCACAGGATACCCTGGCAAACTGCAAACCACCCGCAATTTACAACCGTACTTACATTGGCCTGGAGTGGCCTGCGACACATGGCAGTTCATGAGAGAATGCATTAATTGTAACTCCCTTAAGAACCATCGCACTGCTGGAAACCTGCAACAACAACCATGGCAGTCTAGAAGAACCATTTGAAACAATGTCCTTAGACCTAATGGGGACATAACCACACACAGCCACAGGCAAGAGATTTATTGTTGTGGTCAGTGACACTCTACGAGCAGCAGTGGAGGAGAGTCTGCAACAAAATGGGATTCACCTCCCTCCATCTGCTCGAAACTGCCCAACTGTATTTTTATTTGTAATATGGCCGTATGGTTACTTAGGGCCCTGCACCTGCTTGCAGATATAAGTGTACTAAATATACGTAATGGTGTGAGATGGCAAGAACAGTTTCACAAGTGATATTTACTGGTGTTTTGGAGCGACCTGTAGTCCCAATAGGCAGGTACAGTGAATTAATTCATCACCAACTGCATCTCTGATGAGGGCTCCAAGGACCTACAAAGCAGTTGGCTACACTACTCCCCTGATTTAATTAATTTGACTGAGTAATAGCAAAGGCCAAACCTAATTTGCATTTTTCCTTTTTCTGTAAAAGGTAGGGTAAAATTCAACACCCATCCCTGGAGCACTCGTGCATGTCGCTAAGTACCTACATACAGTGTACATTCTTTAATCTTGCAGTCTTACCTGCTGATTATCTCTGCAACATGCTCCGGGCTCTCTCTATCTCTATCTCTCTCTCTCTCTCTGTGTGTGTGTGTGTGTGGGGTGTGTGTGTGGTGTGTGTGTGTGTGTGTGGTGTGTGTGTGTGTGGTGTGTGTGGTGTATGTGTGGTGTATGTGTGTGTGTGTGTGGTGTATGTGTATGTGTGTGTGTGTGTGTGTATGTCGGTATGTATGTATGCATGCATGTACAGTCCCTAAACAGAACTATGCTCTCTGAGACTTTCTAAATCANCTGTATGTATGTATGCATGCATGTACAGTCCCTAAACAGAACTATGCTCTCTGAGACTTTCTAAATTACAATTTAAAAAAATGCAAAATTTAGTTACTGCATAAATAAAACATTAAACAAGAAAAAAACCTTAACAAAATACACAAACAAAAACATAAAAAAAAAACATGACACAATAGTCACAGAGAATAAATCACACTATCCAACAAAACCACAGAAAAAAAACCAAAANTGTATGTGTGGTGTATGTGTGTGTGTGTGTGTGGTGTATGTGTATGTGTGTGTGTGTGTGTGTGTGTGTGTATGTCGGTATGTATGTATGCATGCATGTACAGTCCCTAAACAGAACTATGCTCTCTGAGACTTTCTAAATCACAATAAAAAAAAATACAAAATTTAGTTATTGCATAAATAAAACATTAAACAAGAAAAAAACCTTAACAAAATACACAAACAAAAACATAAAAAAAAAAACATGACACAATAGTCACAGAGAATAAATCACACTATCCAACAAAACCACAGAAAAAAAACCAAAAANAAAAAAAAAACATGACACAATAGTCACAGAGAATAAATCACACTATCCAACAAAACCACAGAAAAAAAACCAAAAACCACTAAAAAATACCAAAGAATAATCTCTAACAAAGTACATATAAAAAAATTGCCATAGGCATTTGGAAAGAATCGACATGCAAGACAATATTTATCTGCTAGAAAATTTATGACAGATGCATTAATACAGTTTACCAATTGAAAAATACTCATATAACATTAAACATTCTGATTTAAAACACTTGATCCAAAAATTGTTAGCAAAATAACACTGCTACATACCTGAGAAACAGTCAATGCTACCATCTGCAGTCTTGTCCACAGCAGCCTTTTTGTTCTTCTTCTTGGAACTATCCTTATCCCTTTTGCTTTTCTTTAGCTTGCTGTTCACCTCATCTTTAGCATGTGTCTTGCTATTCACAGTGGAAACACTTTTGCTTTCAACCTCCTTGCTGCTACTACTTCCATCATGTTTTAATTTCTTCTTTTCGTCACTGGGGCATGGGTCCTTGACCTTTGTGTCTGCAGCCACCTGTTTGTCGCTGTTCTTGCTATCAAATTCATGCCTACTCTTCTCTGTGTTTGATCGCTTCTCTTTTTCACGATTCTTGTCTTTGTGTTTTTCTTTGTGCTTATCTTTGTGTTTTTTTGATGAACCAAAATGGCCGTCAGAACCGGACTTGCTCCTATGATGGTCGGAGGACTCTCCCTTACTACTGCGTTTGCGACTACCTGAATCAACTTCTTTGGTAGCGGTGGTCTCTTCAGCATGCGGCACGTCGGAGTCTTCGTTCTCGCTTTCCGCAATGTGCAGCCGAGAAGCGTTTTCTTCTCCACCACTATCTTCCANGGCACGTCGGAGTCTTCGTTCTCGCTTTCCGCAATGTGCAGCCGAGAAGCGTTTTCTTCTCCACCACTATCTTCCATGCCGGGATCTTCCGTTTCATATTCTTCCTCTGCTACTCGCCTCATTTCATCGTCAATTTCTTCCTTTATTCTCTGGTTTTTCACGTTTTCATCAACTTGCCTTGAGGAACCACTCTTAACACAATTGTCTTCCTCTTCTTGTTCACNCTCTGGTTTTTCACGTTTTCATCAACTTGCCTTGAGGAACCACTCTTAACACAATTGTCTTCCTCTTCTTGTTCACTACTTTCTTCCTTCTCAACTTTAATTTTATCCTTTATCTTCTTTTTTTTATGGCTGTACGAGTTTTCTTCTGCCTTTCTCTTGTGCTCTTTCTTATGTTGGTTCGAAGATTTCTCCTTCCTTTTCTCATCGACTCTCTTGTGATGGCTGCTGTCATCGCTGCTCTGGTCTGGAGATTTGTCTTCATTCTCTCCACACGAGTCCTCATCCATCACCATACTCTTCCATTTGTTCACCAAAGCCTTCGCTGCTTCCCCAGTGTCCCCGTCGTACTTGCGTAGCGAGTTGACGGTGCGGCCTACTCCTGTCTCCTGGAGATGCTGTACTGTGATTGGTAGCTTGTACAACTTGTAAATGCAGTGAAGGATCTGAAAACACAACACACATTTATGTTTCACAAGACAATCAAATAAATTTAATCATAAAGAGATTAAAAGGCATTTAAAAATAATTATAGGCATTGTCTACTATCCAGAAATAAAGTGGTTTTGAGTAATAGCATTATAATACTCATAATGCAGCATATGTTATTTTNCATTGTCTACTATCCAGAAATAAAGTGGTTTTGAGTAATAGCATTATAATACTCATAATGCAGCATATGTTATTTTCTGTGTAAAGGGGATAAGGTTTAAAAATTTTCTACACAACTATTCAGTTTCCAAAAATTGCAGACTGGGTTTGCCCAACACTGTTATCATAGGGAAACTGACATGCTGTACAAGAAAACAAACACACACATCTGTTACAGCTTTGATGACTTTAACATACAAAATAAAACAACTAATTATATAATAAATACATATGAATACTGAATTACCGCTAATTAAATAACTTTACTGACAACCACTGATCAAGAGGACAGTCTTCTATGATAAATAAAAATGAAAGCATCTTTTTAAGTCTATCTATTTGCTCTTTTCAAGATCCAAACAGTTTTCAAGGACGTTTGCTTATTTAAAAATATATAATTGCCGCACACGCAGTGCACCAGCTGTTTTCTGTTTTTCACAACATGTGGCTCTTCCCGAGGCCATACATACATACATACATTATAAACTGAATAACTGAACAACTGAATTTGAATCAATGTGTCGCTACAGTAAGTCACATAAAATTACTAAGGAATCCTTCAAGTTTTTCTGGACATATGAACAGAGCATGCAATACCTAAAAAAAATATATAAAAAGTGTGCACCTGTATCAAATGTGCATCACATAAGATAAATATGGACCAATCTATCCACACATATGGGCACTCAAATCAGACATTCATAACAATTATGGAAACATGTGCTACCCTTCT
>NQII01003181.1:65427-107409 GCA_002778355.1 Clitarchus hookeri | reverse complement strand
AGAAGTTGCAAATTCATCCCCGCATGAACACATTTTAATTATTTTAATGCATAATAAATTATGAATTTTTTTTTATTGCAAGAAATTACTGTGTGAACTGCCTATTCTGACAAATAATTTTACGTTTGAGGCCTTCTGTAATATCCTGTGCTGTGAACAAATGAGCATCTAAGCATCGAAGAGCGGTTTTACTTAGAATCAGCAGTTACTGTGTAGAAGTCGGCCAGCATAATTTTTCCATGTGCGTAATGGTGTTAGCATCCATTTGTCATGCATTTTGAATTTGAATGTGTGGAAATTTGCAAATTACGAAAAGAGAGTCTGCGAGTTCACAAGCTGCAGAAGTTGTGGATCAGCTATTATGTTAAGAATCTGGTGTCATAGTGCAATCCTAGCCACTTATTTTAGAATATTTGCTAGATCACTGTGTTTTGTCATGTGATGTGCAGTGATACTTGTGTACAGCTCATCATTCGCACTTTTCTGAAGCCCTGCTAAAGTTCTACTGTCATGCACAGAATATGTATTTTTCTACTACATATAAACAAAAACATTATTCATCACTGAAAAAAAAAAATCAACAAGACCACAGCCTACACACCTTTTGAGCTGATCGTTCTATAAAATAAATATATCTGATGAGTAACATGTGTTTCAATTGGTGCTACCTGAAAATGTATATATTTCAATGAGAANGATAAAATAAATATATCTGATGAGTAACATGTGTTTCAATTGGTGCTACCTGAAAATGTATATATTTCAATGAGAATTTTTTACTTTATAAATGGCATATCCAAACTCTGTTTAGTAATATAATATATACGTAAATGGTTTCTTATTGACTGCCAACATAGCACTGTTGAAACTGTTTATAATTCTTATTGGGATTATGAAACAAATACTGCAGTTTACAGACAAAACGTATATACAAAATTCATTTAATCAAAAATTAGAAAACTTTAATCTTAGTAACACTATTAAATGTTTGTGATGTATGNGTATATACAAAATTCATTTAATCAAAAATTAGAAAACTTTAATCTTAGTAACACTATTAAATGTTTGTGATGTATGATTTATTTGAAAAAAACAGGCAGTTTTAACAACTGAAGTGATTTTTCTAAGGTTTGTTTCAGAAAGTGTGAAGATACAGCTAATGNAAAAAAACAGGCAGTTTTAACAACTGAAGTGATTTTTCTAAGGTTTGTTTCAGAAAGTGTGAAGATACAGCTAATGGACTATACAGATAGTCACAGAAGTACCCATCCACCCACCGATGTGACCAGAAATAACAGGCGGTAATGTAAAGTAGCAAGGAAATAACAGGCAGTAATGTAAAGTTGCAAGGAAATCTGTTTTCACATATACAGCGGTTTTATTTGGGAATGAGAACATGACAATACACAACATCCAAATAATAACAAAACACATTTTTTAAAAAAAGGAATTTATGTAGGTGTCTGACCCGGCAGGTAGAGTAGCAAAAGTAATTTTCCACTTACACTTCCAACACACTTCATTCGTGAAACACAACACAGTTCTGTATCCTGTAGAATTGCCTTTTGCAGCAATGACAGTGTGAAGCCTCTTCAGCATGGACTCAACTAGATTTGCTGTGATTTTTGGGCCAGTCTTATTCCATTCTTCAATAAATGTTCGCATCCAACTTTCTTTACTTGAGGTTTTCCTTTTCTTTAGCCTCTGCTTTAGTTAAGTTCAGTAAAGCAACCAGCGCCTAGCAACTCAAGTAGTATGTTCCGGGTCATTATCCTGTTGGAAGTAGAAGTCATCAGCAATCCCTAATTTTTCGACACTAGGATAAAGTTGTTGCTTTAAAATATTCAAATACACCATCTTGTCCATAGTTGCAGGTATTATGTGGGAATTACCTTACCTACACCAGCCTCCAACATACACCTCCATATTACATTGGATCCGCCCCCATGTTTGAGTGTAGACCGAAGGTTTTTAGTGTGGAGCACCTCATTTTTATATCTCCACACACGTCGCTCTGTTTGTTTACCTCACTTACTCAGNATCAGCTATTATGTTAAGAATCTGGTGTCATAGTGCAATCCTAGCCACTTATTTTAGAATATTTGCTAGATCACTGCGTTTTGTCATGTGATGTGCAGTGATACTTGTGTACAGTTCATCATTCGCACTTTTCTGAAGCCCTGCTAAAGTTCTACTGTCATGCACAGAATATGTATTTTTCTACTACATATAAACAAAAACATTATTCATCACTGAAAAAAAAAATTAACAAGACCACAGCCTACACACCTTTTGAGCCGATCGTTCGATAAAATAAATATATCTGATGAGTAACATGTGTTTCAATTGGTGCTACCTGAAAATGTATATATTTCAATGAGAATTTTTTACTTTATAAATGGCATATCCAAACTCTGTTTAGTAATATAATATATACGTAAATGGTTTCTTATTGACTGCCAACATAGCACTGTTGAAACTGTTTATAATTCTTATTGGGATTATGAAACAAATACTGCAGTTTACAGACAAAACGTATATACAAAATTCATTTAATCAAAAATTAGAAAACTTTAATCTTAGTAACACTATTAAATGTTTGTGATGTATGATTTATTTGAAAAAAAAAGGCAGTTTTAACAACTGAAGTGATTTTTCTAAGGTTTGTTTCAGAAAGTGTGAAGATACAGCTAATGGACTATACAGATAGTCACAGAAGTACCCATCCACCCACCGATGTGACCAGAAATAACAGGCGGTAATGTAAAGTAGCAAGGAAATAACAGGCAGTAATGTAAAGTAGCAAGGAAATAACAGGCAGTAATGTAAAGTAGCAAGGAAATAACAGGCAGTAATGTAAAGTAGCAAGGAAATAACAGGCAGTAATGTAAAGTTGCAAGGAAATAACAGGCAGTAATGTAAAGTTGCAAGGAAATAACAGGCTGTAATGTAAAGTTGCAAGGAAATAACAGGCAGTAATGTAAAGTAGCAAGGAAATAACAGGCAGTAATGTAAAGTAGCAAGGAAATAACAGGCAGTAATGTAAAGTTGCAAGGAAATCTGTTTTCACATATACAGCGGTTTTATTTGGGAATGAGAACATGACAATACACAACATCCAAATAATAACAAAACACATTTTTAAAAAAAAGGAATTTATGTAGCTGTCTGACCCGGCAGGTAGAGTAGCATAAGTAATTTTCCACTTACACTTCCAACACACTTCATTCGTGAAACACAACACAGTTCTGTATCCTGTAGAATTGCCTTTTGCAGCAATGACAGTGTGAAGCCTCTTCAGCATGGACTGGACTAGATTTGCTGTGATTTTTGGGCCTATCGTATTCCATTCTTCACTAAATGTTCGCATACTACTTTCTTTGCTTGAGGTTTTCCTTTTCTTTAGCCTCTGCTTTAGTTAAGTTCAGTAAGGCAACCAGCGCCTAGCAACTCAAGTAGTATGTTCCGGGTCATTATCCTGTTGGAAGTAGTAGTCATCAGCAATCCCTAATTTTCCGACACTAGGATGAAGTTGTTGCTTTAAAATATTCAAATACACTGTCTTGTCCACTGTTGCCGGTATTATGTGGGAGTTACCTTACCTACACCAGCCTTCAACATACACCTCCATATTACATTGGATCCGCCCCCATGTTTGAGTGTAGACCGAAGGTTTTTAGTGTGGAGCACCTCATTTTTATATCTCCACACACGTCGCTCTGTTTGTTTACCTCACTTACTCAGGGTTTCTTTCTGCTTGGACGGCCATTCAAACCAGCTCTATGAAACGCTCGTCTAACAGTATCGGTGCTGATGTTTGTCTCACTTGGCGGTTCTACATTTGATTGAAGTACAGGACCAGAAACAGGGATTTTACAGCACGGTGCGTAAAATGCTTCTCTTGTCGCATTGTGTGGGCTTCCTAGGGCGTACTGTTCTTGGTTTGTTTATCACACTCAAAGTGGTTTTGAACCTTAGAATAATGCCCTCTACTATTGATCGTGGTGTTCCAGTCTTCTCAGCGATTTGTAATCGAGAATGTCCTTCTTAACGGAGTTTGAGAGGTCACTCCCATTCAAAAAGAGTTTCTTTTTCTTGTCTTGCCCATTGTAGGTCTCAACTTGACATTTACATACTGAATCTTCGGCACATAATGCTCATATGAACCCTGACTCGTGTATTTCTCCATATTATGATGTCGTACAGCACAAAGGATGTAGTGGACTAGTACGTTGCTGCTTGTTACGCTACGTTCGTACATTACTCGTTTCTTACAGGAAACAGAAATATATATATATATATAATGTTACCATTACATTCAGTGTTAAATGTACCTTACTATTGACATTTTCTGCAAGGCTTAGCGAAAGCATTTGGAAGCCCTTTATCATAGTTTCCTCACATCAGGTGGGCGTATACTTTTGTGACTATCTGTATGTGGGTTATTTAACTGACCAAAATCACCAAGTATTTTGGTTTGTCAATGGCCTACCAGGATACATGTTGGAAATAATAAATATAAGAAGGTGCAGTTTAAAAAGGAAGAGTAAATTTAGTCTACTGAACCTGAAATGAGTTAACTCACTGTCACTATGCACTAAATTAAAGTGTTGGTGGATTGTGTATGTACAATTTTTCACATACCAGTGACAAATTTTGCAATGCTAAATATTACAAACTATTATTTATGCAGCTACATAAAAAAAACTGATCTTGTGCAAATCTGTGCCATTTGCAAATTTATATGTAATAACATTTCTGGAGATATTAGTTGGGTAATAATTATGAACAGTCTGAAAGTAGGTATAAGCAGTAAGAAAGTTTTATATTTGGCTTTTACGAAGCTTAGGTACCTACTATGTTTAAATTTCGCTAGCACTTTGTATAATTGTTTGTTGTACAAAAAAAATTTGAAATTTTTGCAGACGTACACCCTTACTGTTTACAGATCTGCCATGTTCCTTTAAGTTTGATCACGTCAAAATGCTGTGGACAAAAGCAAAGAAAATAAACATTTCCACAGTCATTTCATTACATTTTTCCATCAGTAAAGCTACAGGTTTTGGAGAGTGTGGTCTGCAACGAGTAGTGCGTGTAGCATGTGTTAGTGTGTTTTGAATTTGATCATGTGAACGTTTATATCAAAATAGGCTTCACGATCACCAAATATTTGTGTCTGTTCTCTGAACATCCAGTTATCACCAATTCTTTGTATTTTCTTTTTAAAGTATTTTTAGTAGATCAAGGTGTTATTGTATTCACACTAGCTGCAGATTGAACATTTTTTTGTGGTAACATTACATTTGTACACATACTGATACTAATAATAATATTAAATGTAATGTAAAGAAATCTTTCCAAACAAAGAAGTTTGAAAGAAATTATTTGTGTAGTACCTAATATTTGTGAGTTCATATAGGGTTATTTACTACCGCTGCATTCATGCAAAGATGAATGTGCCACGTTTCTGTGTGTAAGGTAGAAGGCTGATAGAGATTTCCATCGCGAGTTAAGTGCTTTCAGTATTTTTATTGCTGAATCTTTTATTGTTGTATGTTTTTGGTTTTCTGTTAATTCAAGGTCTACGATTTCAGGGAGGTCGTAATGACGACTGCCAACTCACTCCAGGAATGTGATTCCATGCAAATCTGTGCCACTCTGCTTCCTTGAGCACGAGTAAAACAAGTGCAGGGGGCTACATTTGCATTTACCTGCTGCATACGTAACTGGTAAATATATCTAGGAAAGTAAATCAGTGTAGCCCTCTGAGCTCTTTGACCACACTCCACAAAGAAGAAAGGCGCAGATTTGCGTGAATTCACTTTTCTGGAACTTTTGTGGGGGTATTTTCATACTCTTCTTTTACCTTGCAATTTACTAAATCTTTACGGTGTGGAAGAGGAGTTTGGTTGAGTAAGGGAGAGGCGAGAGAGCTGAAGAATTACCAGAATATTAATTAACACCATTACCACTTTGTTAAAATACATAATGGGAAATTTATATCTCAAACTGATACAGGTAACACTTCAAAATGACTTATTATTTCTTCTTCAAGTTTTCATCACACAAAATTAATGAAAATGGCATAGAAGTAACAGCCACTCTTTAAGAAATTGGTTAGGAAATTAATTTAACTGTATTAATTTCACCCACACCCACAAGGTGTCTGCGATTGAACTAGGTCAGTGTTGGGCCCACTTCAGTGCTCAAGTAGGAATGCAGGGCTCAGCTGGAATAACAACAGAAACAGAAATGGTGTAAACGGTAGAGGAGTTAAAAAGACAGAAGCTACCAAGAAATAAAAAGTAATTAAATAATGAATGTACAAAAGGTACCACAAAAAAATACATGATTAAAGTAAAAAAATTAATACAGCAACTGGAATGAAGGAAAGAAAGTCAAGAATGAATTACGGTGCTTAATTATGTTAACTACAACGTGTCAGCATGACTGTACAGTGTAGCTAAATATACTGCAATTAAAAAAAAAACATATATTGAAAGCAAATATTATCAATAACTGGTGGTTTTTTTTTTTTTTTAGCCACCTAACATTTATAATGTAAAATTCGGTTTGGATTCTTGGGACAATAAACGTTGACTCCCATTACAGACTGGGATTTTTTTTCATCTACAACTACCCCAAACTTGTGACACTAGTAACAGATGTCGGCTCCTAACTGACATTTAATAATCTAAAAATTTTGATTCTGTGAACTGTCAATAAAGGTAAAAAATAAAAACGCGAGAATTCAAGGTGCCTAAACACTCTGATTCACCAAGTCAATTACTCTGGGGGGGAACCAGATGCTCTAATAACCAGGTTAAAACATGAATGCTTTGTAGGTCTTCCCCTTAAAATTATAAGTAGTAACTCTGGGGTAACGTATTCCACGTGTATTTGGGGCATTCAACTTGGAAATATATACAACAGCTCCTCACCCTGGTGGTGTCGTTCGAACATTTTTCTAAACTTCTCTGATAATGTTTTATCGCGTCAACAACAGACATACTTAAACCCTACAAATCGAGCTAGAATGCCAGCTGATAAGAAACACAACACATCTTCGTTTACACCTATACACCGAAGGCATCAAAACAGTGAATAAGTAAGATTGAAATACATATAATCCCACTTAAATAAATGTGTTAAAAACAAAATTACAACGAGGATACTAGTTGTTTTAAAAAGACACAAAATACGCGTTAAAACAGTTTCACTTAGCAAAGCAAGAAACTTAAAAGTAATTTTTTTATTAATATAAACAAAAGTGTTATATGAACATCAAAAGAAAAAAAATAATATATATGCCGAATTATTTAGTATCCAGTATATTTTCTTATATGATAACGGATTTTAAAAAATTACGAGAAAAATTATTTACACTAGTAACATGGCCTCGGTCATGAGCTCATAAGGAGGTATGCTTTTGCATTATGATAACATTGAGGCTGGATGCGTAAAGTCCGGCTCAAGCGGAAAACACTGACAATAATTATTGGAGAAGCTGAGATAGTGGGTGCTAACTCGTGTCTGCTGGGATAGCTCGGACGAGTACGAGGGTCTCTTGTAATCTGGTGCGGCCGTCAGCCATGTGGCAAATTCGCTCCTCAGTGGCCACACAGTATGTGTCGCAGCTGGACTGGGGCTGTTATACCTCTGTGCTCCTATGTGAACACATATACATAACATAATCAATCAAACTGAATGTATCCTGGAGTGGGCCTTGACCCGAAACACTAACATAGTGTATTTATTAATTAATTCAAAAATAGTTATCCATGAATCCTGATATTACAGCACAAAGTCTCCAGGATGTGGAAATACATATCAAAAAATAAAATAAAAAAGTTACATACAATTACTTATACAATTAAACATTATAATATTACAGAGCTTAAAACTCTAAATACTTCTTTACAGAATAAAATACATTTTACAATAAAGGTTTTTTCTAGTCACTTTTTTAAATTCCAGTGTCACTACTGTACAATCATTTCAATTCCCCAGGCAATATTATAAACTTTTAAAGCAGAATAATAAAGGAATTTTGATAAGTGGAGTGTCTCCATAAAGAAAACATGGTCATGGTGGTTGTGCGGTGTTATATAGAGATGAAGTGAATTACGCGTCCACGAGCTTCTTGTGCTCACTCTGACCGCCACAGTCAAATAAACTTCACCAGTTGCACTGGACTACACCAACCACATCAGGCCAAGATTGCATAGTGCAGGTTGTCAAGAACGGAAATAGCACCTTCTTGCCAACAGGTATTAGTGACACAAGAGACCACCTTACTATATATTACAAGAGGTAACTCTTTAAACAAATTAGTAGACGATCAGAAATTGTGTATACCATAAAACCATAACTGTTGGGAGCATGGGCAACTAGACGTTAAGTTGTAGTATCTTGCACAGTGACATACGACTTAACGCACCACCAGGTGGCGTCAACTTGCCTGTAGTTCGAAGCTGAAGTGCTAACTGCCCCAAAGTGTAACCAATAGTGCACAGCATTTTTCTAAACACATCAAACAATGTCATCTCGTTCTCAGCTACAGTCAGGGGTGTGTTTGACTGTATTAAGATCAATCGAGCATGGCAATCCACATCCCTTTGCCCAGGTGGACTCGTCCATTCATTTAGGAGACAGTCACCTGGCAACACTGTAGCCAGTGAAATACAAACACATAACAGGAAATGAAATACAGACACTTTTCGTGAGAAAGCATAACAGTGTAATTAATGTTAATTTACATAATATAAATAATGTTTTCTAAAAAAGGAGATTGCCTTTAAAGGCCTCGATCATTGTAACATATCATTAAGTGTTGTGGCATTCCCCGTCAACTTCACAACTTCAACCATAACAGACATTTATTAATAAACAGGGGTGTCACCAATGTGTTTCATTTAATTTACACAATTTTTCACCATTGCAATAATGTTACATAGTGCTTATGTCATGTTTTATCATTCAGCATTTGTCTTCGGTTCTCGTCACTTTGATCGGAACCGATTCCACTCGTCCAGTTCGTCTCACAACTCGAGCCAGAATTGCAGCGTGGTCGTCCGCTCCGCGAGTCCCCTCGGTGCCATCATTTAGGCTGATATTACTTCATTGCAATAGTAACTTAATTATATGGAACATTGGATTTCTTTTATTTCTTTAAGTACCAAGGGGAGAACCTGTATTCTCACCAGAGAGCTTAACGCTACCACCAATCCACATAACACCACGATCTAGTTCACCCTAAGGTCACAGGCAGAATGTAAACTCTGGATCTGTTTTCTTTCACTATTCATATGTAATCAAGCACAGTGAGTAAACAGCTTTACAAAGTTCAGTGAGTGTTGATTCATTGTCCTCCAGGACACATTAGATGCTACACCCTTTGTAGTACCTCCTGCAATTTTTGTAATATATTTCAGGCATACGAGACTGCCTACAGTCTCGTCATAAGGTGTAAGTAGTGTAATATCGACCGAACGACCCATATCACTAACTCTCCACTGGGTTATGGCATCATTCAATTCTACATTCAACCAGCCCTGGGTCGCCTCTACCACGTCAAATATGGCTTTCCCACCTAGGAGCCAACGTTTCACCAAACCATTATTTTCCTATTTCAAAGATGGCTTTCCCAACTAAGAGCAGAAGGAAGAACTTAATATTTACCACTTCCCAACAATTAACATCCCGAATATATATTAGCCCCACACACATAAACTGAACATTCAGGTAATCAGTACACTAAAATAACAAATTAAAGGACATGGTTCTGCATAACCCAAGATATTAAATACAACACAATATTATATGCAAATCTCCAATGCAAGGGAACTGCTAGCGGGTTTTTAAGGCCCGTACGATTTCTTGAAGCTGGTATTAGGCCATCAATGACGGTAATGACAATGTTGCTCGTATATGCCACAGATAATAAAATACCTCATATAACACGAATGAAGCGAAGGAAACAGCAGCGGGAAGTACACATCAGATAAGATAATCTACAATTCAATGTCATCGTTGTAACACAGAGATAACGGTTTAACCTAGGTGAACGTGGAAGCAAACAGAATTATTAGGTTGGCTGTTGCAGCTGGTGTTGGAATAGAGGTTATGTTACAACTAAACGAGAACCACTGAACAGATTACAACCAAACAAACATTGCTGTGAATAAGACCATCCGAACAGCACGAAGGTACCAATGAATATACCTGAAGTTATACCCTGCAGACCAAATCTGTACATGTAAGACAGAAGAAAATAACTTCCTTCGATACTTGTAACCTTACGACACCATGTAGTGTCGCCCTTATTGACATCGTAATTACATTAAGAATATTACGATGTACCTCACGTGGATAATAAGATATTCTGAAGTGATATTGTCTTCGTGCCATATTGGACGTTATTCCGAAGAAAGCTCACTGTGATCGCTAAACAAACACCTAAGAGTGTTTTGTGCCAGGCGACTTGTAGGGGATATTTGGCTGAACGATTAATTGTACCAGGTAATAACACAAGAGAGTTACTCCACTTAAGCACAGACATGCAACTGACTAAACAATTCCATTGATAACACGAATGAAAATATAAGAACTGTAGTGGGGAGAACTTGGTGATGAAATATGCATTTATAGGAAGTTAGTTGGTTCATTGGGGGATTTGCATATTATCGGTTATGCAGAGCTTGTGTATAATGCGTAAATGCCAATAAAGTTTGTGTTAACAGAATTGGTTCAGTGGTTCTCATTTTGTAGTAACTTAACCTCAATTCCAAAGCAAGCGGGAAGAGCCTACCTAATACTTATATAATCGTTAATGTGTATTCTGGAATTAGTATACATTCGTCCCCTGTTTTGTTTACTCGGAAGAAGGTGAAGTTTGAACTTGGTGATGAAATATGAATTTATAGGAACTAGGTTGGTTCATTGGGGAATTTGCATATTATCGGTCATGCAGAGCTATTGTATAATGCGTAAATGCCAATAATGTTTGTTTTAACAGAATCGGTTCAGTGGTTCTCATTTTGTAGTAACATAACCTATTCCAAAACAAGCAGCAAAAACTGTATCTGAGGTGTTTTCTTATATGTGGTGTATACGAGCAACAGTGTCATGACTCTCATTGAAGGCTTAATACCAGCTTCAAGAAATCGTTCAGCCTTAAAAAAAAAACCCTAGCGTTAATCAGTATGCTGTTATTAGTATGCATTCGCCCCCTGTTTTGTTTATTCAGAAGAATGTAAATTGAACTTGGTGATGAAATATGGATTTATAGGAAGTTGGTTGGTTCATTGGGGGATTTGCATCAAAAGGTGAGTACAAGTGTGGCGAATACAACATTTCACAAAACATAATCACCATCAAATCAAAGTGAATGTTCCCGCGCTCACGTACCATGTGGCTTGTCCAGTGTGCTATAGGCCCCTTTGAGCAGAGTAGGACACTCGAAATTTATTTGGACAACTCAGAAATGGTGGGGAAAATTACGTTTCCACGCCAAGTCGTTTTCACGGAAGTAACACCCCACTACATTTAAGAGCGATAATTTTTTTTTTTTTTTTCTAACCTACTCTAAAACTAAGTGTTATATATTAGTCCGCGGTAGGAACGGGATTAATGCGTCTCAGGGCTAGCCCCTTACGCTTACAAGGGAAGGAAAAACATGCAAGGAGACGTGCATCGCGGCAAAGAGGGATTGGGTTTCCCATGGCCGCAATTAGGCCATGAAAAACCTCCCTAATGTACTTATAGCTAACTAACTACATCTAGAAGAGAAAGGGAAAAACCGGCACAGACACCGTAAAAACCCTTTCGACAGAAAAGAATTACAAATTGTTACATGCATTATAAGAAAATGCTACAGGAGAAAGATAGGTGGGTACCATGCTCTTTATTATTGGGAGAGGAGAAACTAGTAGAGAGGTGGCTGGGATCTTCTTTTCTTAATTGGGGCTGGCTTTGGTTTAACCAGAGTGATGGTTGGACTTCACTCTGGTGGGGGGAGAGCGCGATTGGGCTACTCCCCCAAGAGCGATATGTAGTGTAACTGTGTCATGTCCAACTCTAAAAGGACATATAAGTATCTTTATGTATGTCGCACAACACACGCTAGAACACAGAGCAATAAAAACACGCTGCATGCACTTGGCTGTGTTGACAGACAACCCAAGCAGCAATTCCAAGGTTTAAACAGAAGTTCATTGTTTATATTTTACGCGTCAAGAAAAATATAAAACTTTTCAGAGATTTGTAAAGAAAAATACACAAAGAATGAAAGCAAAATCAATTTTACAGTAAACCATGTATATCTTACAAAACATGTAAAACATTAATAAGCAAAATACATCTATTCAGTGTTAAATTTCGTTCGTAATCGGCATTGCACATATATTTTGTAAGTGTTCTAAGGGCTTTATAACTGTAGCATATACATTTGCGTAACAAGGAAATTCGTTGGAAGCAACCAGCATCAAAATTCGTGTAATTATTGTGTCAAAAAGTGGTCATGTCATAATTTCACGAAGCATGCAGTGCTTGCTATCAGAATTTATATAAACGCGAGATATTTTAACGTAATATATACAGATAGTATTCATCACAGAAAATAACCGGCAAGCTGGAAAAAGTGTTCAGCAGCCCTCAGCGGCAAATTAAAGTTAAACAAAAATTGTATGAAGTAAAAGGGAAAACTCAGTTTCGTGGCAAACCAGCATATTTGCGCACCAAACAAAGTAGGCATCCTCCAGCGCCAACATTGCTGGGCAGGAATCGAACACCACCCCCACCCACATTCCTTAGCAGGGGGGTCTTAGTGACGGACCACCCTGGCACACGCGATTGTAGCGGCCACCACCCCCTTGCAATTAATAAAGGTGTAATGGGACACTTCCCCCCCCCCACATGGGCTTGTAGAGAGTCGGGCAGGCAATACATTTTACTTGAGTTAACCTAAATTTGTAAGTTCTCATTTAGTGTTGTATTTCGGGTCTTAGTCTTATCGAGGATGACATTCAAGGGGCCATCCTTCATTTATAAGGTAAAAGGTACTACTAAGGCATGCTGGAGAGCCTGAATACTCCGGCTATATATTACATTTTCTGTAAATTTGTACAGTGTGTGTCAGGGGATACAGACTCGAGGTCGTTCGGCCCATGATCCTGAGAACTGTTACTTCGTGCTCACCCAGTTAGCTTTGACCCATTTATTCGAAATAGGAATATTATGTAATATTCTAACTTTTCTTAACATATTCGCCGGACGAGGTCCGCATTATTATCCCCGATGGCTCAGGTAATGTTAGTTTTAAGTAATACGTTCTAATGAAACGTTACAGTTCTGCTACTCGCCTTACCCAAAATATTCGTTACAGCAAAAGCAACAATAGTAATGAACCATTGTTTGTCAATTCTCGTAATGTGTTTTTTAACATTATCTGTCTCCTGACTTGTTAATTGCTTAATAAAACTACAAATAATATACGTATTTTGATACACTTCCTTATTATGCATCGTCTGCTCCCCCACAAGCCATGTAACACTCAAGCATCAATGTTTTTACTGCGCAATAGATCAAAATGCTCTATGTCTTACTTTACTCTAAGAATAAAATGTACATAGTTTAGCATTTTACCCCACAATTTTCCTGATCTTCATAGTCTTCCCCACTATCATACTTGGTAGTATGTACTGCGAATATTGTGTTGTCCTTAGTAAATTTGTGTTCTGAGTGATTAGTAATTTCGATTTATAATATTTCCATAAATTTTTTTTTTCGTAAAACCCCCTTATTTGATTAACTATTCCAGGGGGAAAAATAGGATATCCCCGAGAAAACCGATTTCAATGTGGTAGAGAATTATAAAAGCAGATTTCAAAACAGTGACAATTGTGTCATATTGGGTGATTAAAAATATATTATTCTTAAAAAGGATGGGTCTATTGAAAAAAACAAATATGAACATATACACTGGAGAGCTAAAAAAACTGGCACAGGCATGCGTATGCAAATAACAAAGGTATGGAACCAATCAGAGTAACGCGATGCGGTCGGCATCGCCTATATAAGACAACAAGCGTCTCGTAAAGTTGCTAGATCGGTTACAGCTGCTACAATGGCAGGTTATCAAGATTTAAGTGAGTTTGAACGTGGTGTTATAGTCGGCGCACGAGAGATGGGACATAGCATCTCTGAGGTAGCGATAAAATTTGGTTTTTCGCGTACGACCATTAAACGAGTGTACTGTGAATATCGGGAATCCGGTAAAACATTAAATCTTCGACATCGCTGTGGCAGGAAAAAGATAGTGAACGAACGGGACAAACGACGACTGACGAGAATCATTAAACGGGACAGACGTACAAACCTTTCTCAAATTGGCACAGATTTAAATGATGGGGCATCAACAAGTGCCAGTGTACTAACTATTCAACAGACCATCGTTGATATAGGCTTTCGGAGCTGAAGGCCCACTCGTGTACCGTTGTTGACTGCATGACACAAAGCTTTACGCATCGCCTGGGCCTGCCAACACCGCCATTGAACTGTTGATGACTGGAAATACGTTTCCTGGTCTGACGAGTCTCGTTTACGATTGTATTGGGCAGATGGATGTGTCAGGTATGGAGACAGCCTCATGAATCCATGGACCCTATATGTCAACAGGGGACTGTTCAAGCTGGTGGAGGCTCTGTCATGGTATGGGGCGTGTGCAGTTGGCGTGAAATGGGACCCCTGATACGTCTAGATACAACTCTGACAGGTGACAGATACGTAAGCATCCTGTCCGATCACCTGCACCCATTCATGTCTATTGTGCATTCCGACGGACATGGACAGTTCCAGCAGGACAATGTGGTACCCCACACGTCAAGAGTTGCTACCGAGTGGCTCCAGGAACACCCTTCTTACTTTAGACACTTCCATTGGCCACCTAAATCACTAGACATGAATATTATTGAGCATATCTGGGATGCCTTGCAACGTGCTGTTCAGAAGAGATCTCCACCGCCTCGCACTCCTATGGATTTGTGGACTGCCCTGCAAGATTCAAGGCGTGAATTGCCTCCTGCATACCTTCAGACATTAGTCGAGTCCATGCCACGTCGTCTTGCGGCACTCCTGCGTGCTCGCGGGGGCCCTACACGATATTATATAGGTGTACCAGTTTTTTTTGCTCTTCAGTGAATATTCATTATAGTTTTCAATCTTTGAAATTTTTGTTGGAAGAGGTTTCCCATTGGCGTATTTATAGATGAATAGATGAATAAAATCAGTCTACATGAAGTCTTACATCGTCTGTAATAAATGCGTATAACATTCTAATACACTGAAGTCTACCTCCTTTTATCTTGCATAAGGTTTCTATGCAAAATATAAAGCAATGTTTTGTTTCAAAAGAAGCGGTGCATTTATATAACTGTGTAGTTCCTTTTTTTTAGGTCTTGAAAAACATTTTTCGGCGAATTAGAATGATTTAGTAGCCACTGGAAGAGGTATGATAAATTTTCAATCATTGTTAAGTAGTAGCGTTATTCGATACAAATATGACGGGGATTGGACACTTTCGGTTCCCATGGTCAATTTCCTTTAGTGTGATGAAATAATAACATAAACATCTTTATAAATGCATGATGCAGAGTATGGCATCACAATAAGTAAACACAGGGTTGGCTTTGGCAGTGGAAACATTCAACAAGTAATGGAAAATGTGTTTAAGTCCTGAATTTCATAATTGGTTCAGTAGTATAGTCCGTTTAGTAAAATTTCAATCCGGATTGTACCTAGAGTGGAGTGAAATAATCCAAGTCAATACGTTTAGAGTAAAATTCCGGACTCGACTGAACTTGGACTGAAGTCAACATACAACGAAGGTGGAATGAACAAGGATGTAAATAAAGTAAAATTTTCGGTAGTTATCTAGAGTATCGACTTATCCGTAAAAAGAACCCCCTGAAAAGGGGCATATTTCCACTCTACTAATTACGCAGAACATGAATATACTACGGTCATTAACGTATGACTAATTTTGTAATAGCCCACCCAACTTAACAGAACCTAACACCATGATAAGTGAATCACTATTTTACATTCTTAAACAAACTTAGCATTGTTGGGTTTTAAACTAACCTAGGATTTTAGTCTAATATAGGATTTTAGGGTTGTAAAGTAACAGTTAAACACACCGGAAGTCTATGAATCAACTCGCCTAGGTAGGTGGTGGGTACAATTCCATTGTCCTCTACCCATTCTACTGCTGTGTATCTTACCTCAATCATCAAAATTCCACAATCTTTTAAAACATCCAAGTAACACCTGCCACATAGGTGAATATTACTCACAGAACCACTCGTTCTTGCACCCTCCAGTTAAAAATCACAATCCTTCGCAATTTCGGATTCAGACCTCACAACTCACGCCCGCAACTACACAACCGCACTGTCTCGCGTCTCAACTGCAACTAATGGCATCTCAACTAAGCCCCTATTTTCAATAATTACCAAATTTTCAACTACAGATGCACTCCAACTTCGCTCCAAGTTTACACGTCAATTCTGATTGAAAACTTTGTAATTATCCAGAGTAGCAGCTTTTCTGAAGGAAACGTCGTAGACCAACAAAAGTAGCATTAATGGGTTCTGCACAGCTTACCTTGTTAAACTTCAGTAGGGTGTAATGTTAAAATAAGTAGAACTTATTAAATAAAATGGTTAAAAGTACGACCAGTTCGCCGCTTTGTTTACATCGGACGCCATGATTTTTGGTGAAGTAATGCATTAGTAACGTGAACAAATGCCCATAGTGCCGTCACCTTATTGACTGTGATCTATAGACGTTATCGTCACGGAATTGACGCGAGACAGTGCGTTTGTGTAGTTGCGGGCGTGAGTTGTGACGTCCGAATATGACAGTGCGAAGATTTGTGATTTAAGAAAAATTTTGTCCTACGTTAATGCCCCTAGTATATTCGTGTTCTGCGTAATTAGTAGAGTGGAAATATACCACTGGTAATTATTGAAAATAGGGGCTTTTCTGAAAATTAAAGAAAAAATCACGAAAAGTGGTATATTTCCACTCTACTAATTACACAACACAAATTTACTAGGGGCATTAACGTATTACTAATACAAACCACAAATACGATAGTGGGGAGAGCTGTGAAGATAAGGGAAATTGTGAGGTAAAGTCACTAAAAATACACCCACAAAAAATACATAAATACCCCAATGTAACATTTGTCCACCCAATTTTGTAATATGTGCCCATCTAACCTAACTTACCTAACCCAAAAATGAGTGAATCACTATTTTACATTTTTAATCTAACCTAGGATTGTAGGATGTTAATCTAACTTAGAAACTATAGAGTTTTAATCTAACCTACGATTTTATTCTAATCTAGGATTAAACTGTTTTAAAGTAACAGTAAAACATACAGGAAGTATATGAATTAACTCACCTAGGTACTGTCCAGTGCTCACGAGAAGGCGAGGCTCTGGAATTCGGGCAGGGTGGGTGAACGGGTCGGTGGGCCCGGTGGGTGGCAATGTTACCACCATCACCTCTAACCTGTACTACCAGTACTAATACTATCAGTTCGCAGGGAGATTTTCCTTTCATACGACACACATACAAACATACTCTATAATGTTATGGTATACACCTCTATTATTTCTTTTAACAGTAACCTTTAAATTCGCCATTTTAGGTGTCCGTATGCCTGTTGCACAAAATGTTTTGCATTGTGTTTGAAGTACACATTTTTAAAGGAAGCTATTTATTGTACATATTTGCCATCTGTTCCCGTACGAAAATTAATCACATTTCACAATAGTTACAATTGTTAAAACATATTTTACATTACCAACACTAAATTGAAGGCTTTCAGTATGGCCAAAAACAACATTTTTAAACTGTTTTAACTTAAATTGTTTTACTTAAATACCTGCGAAACAACCATAGTGACCTGAAAACAATTTTGATGGCATACATTTAGGGCTAAAACAGTTAAGATCAGGAATTCATAACTTTAATAAAATACTCTGAAAGGATATACTCTTACCGCTTAACTCAAACAGTGGATGTTGTTGTTCGATGATAATTTATTCACTTTCGGGAAGTGGCAGCGCCAGTTCTGATTCGGAAGAGGAAAATTCGTCGTCAGATGAATCACTCGAGCCACTGGAGTAACGGCCTTGGCATATCACCAAACTTTCTATTGCGTCTTCTACACGACAGTCCTTTTGCCAGTAGTCTGCTTCTATATTTTGGACATGCGAACAGTATCCTTGCCAGTCTTCTTCAGCGACGGAAGATATCGCTTCCGTCGTGATTTTCATTAGCTTTGTTAACGACAAGCTAGCAGTAATGTTCTTTTCCCGCACTAGTCTCTTTGTTTTAGACCACGCTAGTTCAATAGGATTAAGTTCGCACAAATAAGGAGGAAGTCTAAGAACATCGTGTCCGTGCAGTTTTAAAAGTTGGTCAATGCGAAATACTTTTTCAGGCTTCCTATTCTGAGCAATTAAGTCTAAAAGCTCTGTTTTTCGCATTTCATGAGAAAAGGGAATGTTGGTCAACCATGACTCCATTTCCTTTTTCACTGCATACTTCGATGGGGGTTTATTTTCTTGCACTGAGTGGTAAGGCGCATTGTCCATAATAACAACAGACTTTTCCGATAGGTTTGGCAATAACTGATTATGCCTCCACTTTTAAAAGTTTGCAGAATTCATCTACACATGGTAGTCCCCCGTAGCTCTGCCTGCTGGAAAAATTAGCAGTGCATTTTCAATGAATCCAGTTTTAACACCTGCATGAACAACAATTAAACGGTTTGAAGAACTGCTGTTGGTTAACACACCACGTTAAGTATCACTTTGCCAACATTTGTTAAATGTGATGTTGCTATCAACCGAGGTTTCATCATTGTAAATTGTGGGATGCCCCTCCATTCTGTAGTGGAGAATTGATTTTAAGTATTTACAACGCCAGTGGACAATGTGCGGTCTTTCCACTAATAGTTTCCGAGAACTGGTACACCGTTTCCATTTAAGCCCCATTTCTTTCAGTATCTGCCTGAGTGTATGAACATCCCATGGAAAATCAATTTTTTCTCTCAAAGCAACGAGAAGCTTAGGACATGTTGGTACTTGTTTCTGTACTAAGTAAAAATCATGAATGACGTCTCTGATTACTCTCCTATCAAATGAGTCACAGCGCACATTTCTTTCATGCGGATGCTTTCGGTGTTTGCCTGGTGTTGACAGCGAACTGTTACAAGCACCGTCACCTTCTTTGCAAATTCTGGAAACACTTCTCATAGAAATTCCAGTGTATTCTGCACGCAGATTGGATTGAGATAATAAATGCTTTATTTGACCATCAGTAGCTTCTTCGACAGATTCATTTATCACATGTCTGATCACCTTCCTCGCTTCGCTGTGCATAGTTTTCCCATTCTTCCTAGACTGCGCCATAATATACCGTCCTGATACGCACGCAACCGACACTAACTCATGACTGACTTCCAGAGAGCTGTATCTTTTGGGATGACTAGTAGCGAGGGTGACCCGTTACTCTGACAGCGGTCTTTAAACGCCAGAAGTGGGCAAGGGAGGGTTTGCGGCCCCGACCACCACCCCGCCACACAGCCTTGCCTTATCATCAGCTCCCTACTGTAGGTGGTGGGTACAATTTTCACTGTCCTTGGCCAATTCAACTACTGTCGTGCATGACTTACACCTTATCTCACTCGACAAAACTACTAAAACGTCCAAGTAACACCCGCCACATAGACGACTGTCACGTACAGAAGCACTTGTACTTGCACCCTCCATTCTTAAATCACAAGCCTTCACACGGTCAAATTCGGACGTTACAACTCACGCGCATAACAACACACACCACTTGCCACGAACCGCACTGTCTCGCATCTAAACTGCAACTAACATACAGTAACGTCTACACATCCACAGCCAATAAGATGACGGCCGATTCACGTTTGTTTACGTTATTACAGCATTACAGGACTAAACATCATGGTGTCCGATGTAAACAAAGCGGCTGAACTCCACGTATGTTATCCATTTTATTTTTGACGTTCTGCTTATTTTATCATTACGCCGTCGTAAATATGAAACAGGTAAGGTTTGCAAAAGTCATTTATATAACTTTTGTGGGTCTACTATGTCTCCTTCAAAAAAGCCGCTATTCTTTACAATTACTATAAACACGTTTTTGGTTTTGGCTTCCCTCATGTTAGTTCTGTGTTGACTGCAGTCCGAGTTCGGTCCAGTTTCTGACATTTTACTCTAAACAAATTACTAGATGGCATCAGTGATCACAATATTCCGGTATTAGTTATCACGATTGGAAGTCTGAGGATAGAGGATCCTAGGTTTAGAGAAATATGGCCAGCATAGGAGTGGAAACGAGGGGGCAGAAAATTTTTTGAGGGAAAGGTTTTAGCAGTTGGCCAAGGTAGAAAGCGTAGACCGCTTGTGGAATGAATTGAGAGGGATTGTAAAAAGAATGTTAGCAAAATTTGTTCCTAAAAATAATAAAGGCTGTGGGTGATCCTCCGTACTATGGACAGAAGATAAACAGGATAAAGAGAAAGTGTAGACAAATGCACGCATGGTGGAAGAACACAGGATCGGATAATATTAGGTATCATATGAAACAGATGGGGAGGGAGCTAGAAAGGTTGATCAAGCAGGCAAAGAATGAATATCTCGGCAGCATGGAAGAGGAAAGGAATAGAGAAAGTTGTAACGGGTATATTATGAAGATTAAAGGAGCGGAAGGAGGTGTCCCAGTATTGAATAGTAAGGAGGGTTTGAATGCAATAGCTGACAAGGATAAAGCTGAGTTGCTACAAACCCCAGTACTTGATAGTGTTTGAGGAGCAAGATGTTTGGCAAAGGCAAGGTGAGGTGAAATATAGGATGTTTAGAAAGCTGATAATAAGGGAGAAATTTTGAATGAAAGAACTTGTGTAGGAGTAGCAAATGGTTTTACGGTACCTAGGTTATTCACGTGAGATGCAATTAGCTGGTCTGCTGAAGGATTTGGTGCTGGCAGCAGATGAGGGGAAGCAGGTGGATTCCTGCTTCTTAGACTTTGAGAAGGCCATCTGATAAAGTGTCCAGCTAACTGAGTCGGTAGAGCACAAAACTCTTAATCTTGGGGTCATCTGTTTGAGCCCCACGTTGGGCGCCACTCTAAAAGGATGTTGTAGGTACACTACTATATGTGTATGTTGTGCCACTCTTTGTAAAACTTGATACACTGGTGGGTGTAAAGTCACAATAAAATAAAATAAAATTTTGTGTGATAGAAAGAGATTTTAATTGAGAATAAAATATGTACAGTAGGTTTATTTCGAGCGTGTGTGTCTGAAACAAAAAATAGAATTACCAAGAAGTCACTTATTTTCTCTTTGTTCACTGCGGCTAACTGTTACGTAGTGACACCGATAAAAGCGGCTTCCCTTTGTGAAATTAATAGCATGGGAAAAATGCTTTTTACCCTTGAAAATGTAATTAAATAATTAAAGAATATTTGTGTCCACTGCAGGTAAGTGATCAATATGGTTGCTCAAACACATTAAAAGCAATCCGTAGAGAAATTACAATTACGTTCAAAACATGCAATACACATAGCGCTTTAAGATTAGATATTATTATTAGATATTATTATTTTTATTATTATTAAGTATTTTAAACAGTTTGTCACAAAATTTTTAATTTTTCCAGAATGTGTGTGCACACAGATAATTTCGCAAAAGTTATTTTCCTGAAGACTTAGCTAAATAGTACAATACATGCTGTCAAACAATTATTAACAAATATTTAAATATGACACTTTACAAGATCTGCGAACGCACTTTTTAAAAACGCTTGTCATGTGATTGTTGCCCAATTTTTTGGCCTGCTTAGTTATAACAACATGTGGTGGTTATACTTTCGAATGATATGTTGAAAGTAATGGTTTCACTAAAGGGAACAGTTTTTTTATGACTTTTTAATATTAGAAGTAAGTTCTGATTTAGTTACAAAATACAGTATGCTTTTTCTAGGATGCAGAGCATTTGAATACCCAAAGACAATTTAAGAAGAACAATAGATACTAAATGTTTGCGCACTATTTTTGAAAAGTTGCAAAGTGAAACGTAAGATGCATAAAAGTTTTTTATTTAAGCGATACATGAGATATGAAATTATTTAAAATGTAAAGAAAGGAAATTAATTTTATATGAAGTTTGCCTTGTTGTGAGTGGCCTGCTTTCACGTAATGGGCTTATAGTTAAGAGGATATTTTAGTCAAGGTTTGTAAGCCTATATTTTGACAGCCGTAGCATTTTGAACGGTTAAATTTAAAATAATGAGTATTTTATTTATGCTATGGTCTACTTATTAACAAATATCTGCAACACAATTAATATTAAAAAAATTTTGCATATACAGATACAAACATGCAATTTCTGATAATATTTGGCTTCTACACAGACAAAAATAATTGAAATATGAAATGATTCAAAACTGAATAATTCGTTGTAACATAAAACAAACTCTGTTTTATAAACGATTTATTTGGAAAAAACAAATTACTGATCACTTAAAAAATATCACTCAGTTGATTGATAATCGTTTATATTTGTTTTACAAAATAATTTGTAATTTTTTTATGTTTCAACGATAATGTAATGAAAATCAGTATAAAAAGAATTTTAATGCAAAGTAAAAAAAAATTTCCACATAATTATTTACAGAGAGTGTTAAAGGAATGAGTCCAATATTATTATAAAGATGCTAATTTGAGAAGTATAAAAGAGTGTACTGTAAAGTAGTAAATCAAGCAAAAAATTGCACATTAGTAAAAAGATCATAAAATGTAAGAATAGAACAAGTTATTTTTGGAAAATAATAAACGGATAATCAGAATGTAAAAATAAGGCTCAGGAAAGTTTATTACTGCTGATAAAGATATAGTTAATAAATCTAATTCATGTTTTGTTAATATAAATAAGTTTGACTTTGCTTTCTTCTAAGGTACAGCAACCTTATGAAGCATTACAGTGATAATTTTTTGAACAAGGATATTTTCCAGATGACAGGCTTAAAATGGCAAAAGTATTACCTATTCATAAAAAAGGTAATAGTGAATTTATGGAAAATTATATAGACTTATATACATTTTTCCCATATTTTAAAAAATATTTGAAAGGGTGTTATATAATTATATAACAGACGTGTGTCATACTTAGAAAACAATAATATATTGAATAAGGAACAAAATGGATCCCAAAAACCCAAATCCACAGTGACTTCTGTTCTTCAGGTAATTAAATTTATTGTAGCTGTGCTAGACAGAGGTAACTTACTTGCAACTTACTTAAGGCCTTTAATCTGGTAAATTATGAGACATTATTAAGAAATTTATTTCATTATAATCTAAAGAATATGGATTTTAAATTATTTAATTCATATCTTACAAATGCAAAGTATAAATTATTGATGATTATGCCTCAGTTGCATACAAATGGAGTCCCACAGGGAAGCACCTTGGGTCACTTGCTGTTTCTCTTGTATGCAAATGATCTACCTGATGTAACTTAGCAAATTGTGGTATAATAACTTTGTTCATGGATAAAAGTCTTGTGGTGAGTGATAAAAATATTAATTTCTTACATCAGAAATGTGTAAATGCATTACAGACTTTTCACAGTTGGTTTAATTTAATCTAATATTTAATGTTTCAATGACTCAATTTATGTTATTTAATAAGTATGATTTAGATAATACTAATATACTGAAAACATACAATAATAATACTATTAATTAGTATAGACTATTAAATTCTTGGGACTACCATTGAAATCCATTTAAACTGGTCTAAGCATATTACAAACTTAGAATCTAAATTATCATCACTCTGCGTAATATTAAAATCTTTGCAAACTATAAAACATTAAGAACGGCGTATTATGCATATTTTATTCTAAAATGAAATATGGGGTTGAATTTCAGGGCATCCAAAAGGAAAGTAAGAAATTTTATTTTACAATAAAAAGGCCCAAAGAACTGTATCTAACGTATAAAGATCTACCTCTTACTGTGATCTTTTCAAGAGAAACAAAATAGTTCCTCTCTATAATGACTTTGTTATAAGTTTAATGAAAATTTTTAAATTAAAAAGTACAATACTAAATTAATTTTAAATACTCCTAATTATTTAAACAGAAATGCTCATAAATTAAAAGATGTCCAACGTAAGAGTAATTCATTCCACAAGAGTATGTACTATATACCATACTGGATTATATAATTTTAATAAATAACTAAATATTTTAGTAAAGAAAAATGTCAGAAATGTTTAAATTTAGTTATACTCTTTTTTTTAGTACTCAATGCTTCTATAGTTTAAAGAAAATTGATGATTTCCTTTTACAGTCTTATAAGAGCACGTTATGTATAGTTTTATTCTGTAGCATTAAGATTGTTTCAAATGAACAAAGATGTTGCTGTTATTGTGTTTTTAAGTTTGTTATTATTCTGTTTGTAATTCTGTTTTGTGCCTGATTGTTAGTATTGTGTATTGGTATTATGCTATTGCGATTCAACTTGTGATATAATAATATAAAATTAACAACTGACTGTTCAGCTATAAATAGGCATGAATAAGGGTTTAACCCTGTTTTTCCACTGTCTATAATTTTATGTTGTTGTAATCTGTATGATTATGACAAATTCTATATCTAGGGAACCTATTTTCATGTAACCGGGTCAACACGGGGAATAAAAATCAATAAATACCAGGGGTGAAGTGAGTAACACAGAATGTTATCTAAACTGGAGAAAGACATAAAATTTTATTTAGTACTAGCTAACCCGGCCACGCATTGCTGTGGCATAAAAGATTTTGGTTCTATTCATTTCTGTGAAATTAATTGAAAGAAGTATATATATTTTCAAAATCTTTATTATTGAAGTACTGTTCGCATACAATGTTTTTAGTTTTATCATCTTCCGCGCGTATGAATAAGTTGGATGGTTTAAACAGCTGAAATGTTCAAACAGACAGCTGTCAACAAAGGTGCTTCCTGATGCGAAAGCATGGTAAAAATGAGCTTTTTGCAGATTTTAGTAGCTTTGCAGGTAATACAGATAAAAAAGAAAGGTGTACAAACACTCGTGGGAACAAAAGGAAGGTTTACAAAAAAAAAGGAAAATTGGTCAATTTTTTTGGAAGTTATACGTGTCCGAACAAACGGACACAACATTTATATATATATATAGATTGGGCATCAGTTAGAACTTGAGGAAACTAAAATAGAAAAAAAGTATAGACCTATGTCAATTTTCATTTTTATGTGTGAACTGTCTGAAAATTGTTAATTAACAATCCTGTGCACTGAAAAGAAGTACCTTAATAAAAAATGTGTAGTAATTTTATTTTATATCGTAAGGGAGGTAAGCATATTCTCAGACAAATTTTTAGTACCAGAATTCTTACTTGGACAGCATTAGTTTCACACATTAAATACAGTAAGTACACTACTGTAAATTAATTCTTCTGTTTAAAACTTAAAATGCCCATAGTTTGCTTTAAAATTCCTGCAATTTTCTTTTGTTCGTGTTTCCTATCACAACACTATGTATAATGTCATGTAACACACAGTCTTCTCCTACACTCACTCCTTGTCCTTGCATAAAAATTGTCTAGGTTCATAATGCCTTGTCCTTGCATAAAAATTGTCTAGGTTCATAATGCATAATGTACACACACAGGGTGAATGGAAAAGCTTAATATTTCACCAGGAGTATTTGTAGCACCACAAGTATATATATTTTTATTTGCATCGTGTCTACAATCTACAAAGACTTAAAAGTAAAGCAGCCTGTTGCACAGTTCCTTGTAATGTGTATTTGTTTTGATTTGCAGAGGGGGAAATGGCGCCCCCACAGCCTACGGGGCTGGTAGACCCCATAGCACAGGTGAACACGTATCGTTCATTTGTTACCATACTGGCAGACCCTGTTGCTAAAGATGAGATCAAGCGCAAGGCAGCGTACGAGCTTACGGAGAGCTTTGAGGTAAACATAATTTATCAACACATTGTAAAATAAAATTATTTCTTGAAAATATTTTTTATATTTGAGTTCCTTATTCATTGAAAGTTTTTTTGTTTAATGGATATTTTAACATTTGAAGTTACCATGAATGTAAGTTTATTATTGGGTAATTATATAGAATAACGGCTTTTCAGAAAATGGGGAAAATATTACCTGCAAATTATGTATATGGTAATTACTAATCACACTTAACATAAATTTGATTAGGGTTTCACGTAATTTGCAGTATTTACCATAAAATGTGATGGTGAGGAGGGCTATGAATATCGGAGTGTTTATAGGGTAAAACACATAAAATATACGTCAAATATATTTCTATCGGGTTGCTGAATCTTGTTAAATGCGTAAAAACCTCTGGAAATGAAACCGTAATTTACAAAACTTGATTCGCAGGGTATGTTTTTGCTGACGTGCTAAAGTTATACAGGTATAAACCACGTTAATCTAGCAGTGTCTGAATATTATTTCTATTCTGATGAAGTTTTTAAGGTTTACCTTGTCTATATTCATGAGAAGAATGTACTACGTAACTTATTAGTAGTAGAAAATATATACATATTGTATATCGTAGAAAAAGATATTCACAGGTGGTGTTTACAAGCAGTTGATGCGTATCGCCATGATACATTCGTTTAACAATGATGCTCAGAGACAAGAAACAAACGCACATCAATATTGGTTTACGTGATGGTTGTATGCTGGGAGCGAGCACAATTTCAGTGTACTGTTTGAATTTGATCGTTCGAAGGCACGTGATTGAGTGCTGTTAAAGCGTGTTTTGTTGCGATTCCTTCCATATGACTTGTTAAATCAAATTATTGTACAAAAATAGGAGTGTTTCTTTGCAATTATGTCTATGTGAAGTGTTAAAATATAATTATTGCCTGGAAATACGAGTGTTGGTAGAGTTTCGACAAATTGAACACACGTTAATGTGTCCTATACGTGAGTCATAGGCAATAAATCACCAATCAGCTATGTTACATGAGTGAGCAACATAATTTATACTCTAGTTTTTGTGTGTAAAGTAAGTGTAGTGGATTGTAGTGTGTAGTATTTAATTAAAGGGCTTACGTACTGCTGCCGCCTAGCCATGTAAGATACAGAAGACCTAACCAAATTAAACCAAACTTCACGACTGGTGAATCACAGGGCGTGAATGAACTGACTGAGCTTACTTATTATACTTTTTCTAATACACTATCTCATGTCTGCACACTTCCCCCCTGTAATCACATACTGTGAAGTTAGGTTATGTTAGGTTCTGTCTTTGTTCATTTAACGTTGTTAAGGAACCCAAATGACATGTAATTTACATATATTTTATGTGTTTTACCCCACATTTCCCCGATCTTCTTAGCCCTCCCCATTATCTCATTTGGTAGTATGTAATGCGAATATAGTGATGCCCCTAGTAAATTTGCATTCTGTTTGATAAGTAATGTTGATGTATACCATTTTCCGGGATTATTTTACAGTTTTTCGGAAAAGTTCCTATTCTGAATAATTACCGATTATTGAGCTGTGTAGCTCTTTAGAATTCTGGTTGTGTATGTGTTTAGCATTGGTCAAGGGAGTGTGTGTTGTGCTAATGTGTATGTGTGTGCGCCCGTGCAAAAGTGCGTGTGTGAGATGTAATGGAATAGTTTTTTCCGGACATCAGCCTGGATTTTTATATCTTAACACATTCCATCTGTATTATGCTATGTAATTGATTTATGCTTATGGATTGCTGTGAAGTTATATTACAACAGATTCACTTTAAATCATGTAGTACATTTATTCACAGTAGGTGTGCCATTGAGTCTATGTAATGTCTATCTTATATTTTATTTGGGCAGTTAGTTTCTTTTGGAGCTATTAAAAGTTTTTTAAAATATTTATTCAATTGTATGATTGGGTTACTGAGTAACTTGACTGTGAAATGCAAAAGTTATACTCATGCTCCATTTTCTTGATGCACACTCTGTTATGACATGTGCGCTCAAGTTATCATGTGTGACCATTTAATAAGTTTTGTATAGCATATCTGCAGTCACGTCAGCTCTTTTAGCGGTGGTGACATCTCTAATTGATAGCTCCATTCACACAGTTTGTCTTCCACATGTCCGCGTTCCTACACAAGTGATGTCTGTGTGTTGAGTGAAGGAAGATTTGCGGCAGGTTGCCATTTCCAGGAAAAAAAGATCTTTTCAGGATATGACTTTAGGGTCCCGGTGGAGTGACGACAGTGAGCAATAGTTGAGGCAGTTTATTATGAGGTAACAATATTGTTGATCAAGTTTTTAAGTGTTGGACTGATTGATTTTTCTCACATCATTTGTTTCTGTGGAGGTGGTTAGGGNGTGGTGACATCTCTAATTGATAGCTCCATTCACACAGTTTGTCTTCCACATGTCCGCGTTCCTACACAAGTGATGTTTGTGTGTTGAGTGAAGGAAGATTTGCGGCAGGTTGCCATTTCCAGGAAAAAAAGATCTTTTCAGGATATGACTTTAGGGTCCCGGTGGAGTGACGACAGTGAGCAATAGTTGAGGCAGTTTATTATGAGGTGACAACATTGTTGATCAAGTTTTTAAGTGTTGGACTGATTGATTTTTCTCACATCATTTGTTTCTGTGGAGGTGGTTAGGGNTATTGTTGATCAAGTTTTTAAGTGTTGGACTGATTGATTTTTCTCACATCATTTGTTTCTGTGGAGGTGGTTAGGGCACATTTGCTTGAGTTCGGATTCAGTGTGGAGTCCATTTAGCTTGGTATCTGTGTGGCCTGCTAGGTTGCTACATTTTTCCTTGGTGTATGTTGCCTCATTCCTGATATCAAATAATGTTTCTTTTACATGTTAAATTGAAAATTTTTTTTTTTTGTTAAAACATAAACAACATGGATATACTTTACAATGGTTATTGTGGCTTTCTTGTTGCAGTTCATTCATTGTGTGTTGTATTAAAGGCTGTTCACAGTGTAGTGAGCACTTTTGAAATCAACCTATGAAAATGTCACTGCCCCTACCTGCGTGTATTTTAATGGGCGCACTGACTGACGTTGCACCCTGTAAAGTTGGTAATGACAGAGGGGAAGTAGTTCCATGTCTTAACGTTGGATTAAAAGTGTTAGGAAAACATTTGAGAATACTCAAAGTATTTGTTTTATGTTCTTTATTTTTGATGCATATAAGAGTAAGAACTAGCAAAATGGTAAAATATTTCTTTTTCTGATAATTTCGCAGTTTTATTTTACCGACGGAGGAATAAAGTGATCAGGCTATGTTAATTTTACATATGGGCGAAGTATGCAGAATGTGAATTCAAGTAGATCTTAAAGCAGGGCTTTCAGAAATGGTCAGTTTAGCCATTTGTAGTTTCCACTTTATCTTAGGTTGTCACACCAGAAATCATCCAACTATATCATTAACAAAAAAAATTTCACATCTTTTTAGGAGAAGGGATAATTCTAAATGTATGGAGAAGGGAGATTTGCTTAGAAACAATTTTAAATATTTTAGTTTGCAAAGTAATTTTTTAACCCTATAAATTTAGCTTACCTTCAATTACTTTCCTTTCCACTCAGTGTGCATAAACTTACATGCTCAGTTTCACAAACTTACAAATATTTAAGCCAATTCTTGACAGTTTTTATGGTTCTTGAAATTTCTTAGATATTGAATAGGTAATTTTAAGGCCCTGAAAAGCCCAAATTGTTCTGGGCCTTGAAAATGTCTCGATTTTTCACATTAAAATAGACTACATAACATGAAAGTGACCGGAAATTAAGAAGAGAAAGGAGGTTCTGTTATTTACATTATCATGCATTTGTTTCCAAGGAATACCAAGCATTATTGAACATATTATCAAGTGAGTGAAAAGGTCGTCTTGTGGCATTTGCAGCGTGGGAGTTTCTGGCAATCCCATGCTAAAATGATGTTTCAATAATTGGTCCTTCAAATTGTATTTGAGAGTCCTCGAAATATTCTGTGATTTATATTTAAAATATCTGTTATAGAACCCGGAGTCTTACTTTGATAAAAATTAAAATTTGCACATCCAGAAACACGTTTTATTGCCAAAAAGATATTCTAGAATAATTTTGAAAATTTTCTTGTTTGCTGTAGAACCAGCACCATTAACCAAAATTAACATATCTTGAAATGGTGAAAAATATATTAAAAATGTAGTTATTCCTCACCCACCATCCTCTCTTGCTCAAGGTTGGGAAAGGGTTCCCATGTCAAGTGCATGGATTGAAGATCCTTTTTTTTAAGGACCTGTCCCACCCTTTCACGGAAGGGAATCTGGCTTGTGTCTGCCAGTGAATAAGTTGATGAGTGGCACCCAGTGAGCTAAAGGCAGGGACTGCCTGGGTGGGATTTGTCTTGGCCAGGTGCTCTTCGCTGCTAGGTGTACGGTCGTGTTATGCATACTGGAATCTATCCTAACCACTACTAGGGTCAATCACAGAAAGACTGTTCCTCAGAACCACTTACAATACCATCCATGTGCAGTGTTGTGTGATTATTAGTCAGTGGCTCAGGGTATGGTTGGCCTGATGTACACTTCCCAGGGCGATGGCAACCCTCGGCAACACCTCCCTCACTGGGGTGGGTGACTAACCTACAAATGATAAGCTGTCTGCCAAACTCTGGGGCCTTGGTGGTGTAGTGGTCAGACAACTCGCCTCCCACCTAAGGAAATGGGTTTGATTCCTGGTGGGGTCGCTCCCAGATTTTTGCATGTGGGAATCATGCTGGACGATGCCGCTGGTTGGCTGGTTTTTTTTTTTGCGGATCTCCTGTTTCCCCATCCCTAGCATTCTGGTGCTGCTCCATACATAAAATTAGCTTATGCACATTTTTTGTGTATTGCATTAGTGGTTTGTATTCTGGTACCTTCGTTTAACTTTAAAAAAAAAGTATTTAGTGATCACATATTGGTTTGAAAACTAGTGGAGCACACAGAGCAGTATTGTTCGTATTATCATAAATTGACATTATGTTGTATTTTTCAGTTAATTCTTTCGTCTCCTCAGTATGCTGTATTTCTTGATCATGCAATCAACATATTTCTTGAAGTCCTTCAAGAAGGACAGCCCATGTTCATTGCAGAGTACAACATGCAGGTGAGTACATAGTGAAAATGTTTGTATTTTGATGTCAAACTACTTTTGATTATGGTAACTTCAGGAAGGACTGTACTGTGATAAGTAATATGTTTGTAATTACCTGATAATTTGTAAGCCGTTATTGTACTTAACATGGCATTTTAAAGATATTGAAATATGTCATCAGTACATTAGTTTATAGACTGTTAACACTTAATTTAGCTCTTTTGAAAGCCCTGATTAATTCCTCATACTCGTATCCTTTTGCCATATGTAAAATTTACGTTGCCAGGGGTGTAATGATTATTCATGCATCAGTCATGTGAAAACATTGACAGGAGCCAAAATGTGTTACTAATATATGCTGTTCCGTACTCTAATGTGTTAAACGTAGAAAAAAACAAACTTGCTTTGCCGCAAATGCATACATTATGTTTACAATACAACTCCAAGCCTGAAGAGTGTATGGATGGTTTAGTTGTGGACTGAAGATAACGAGGGAAGTGGTAGCTCGTGTACATAATCTTCTCAACCCAGTATTACATCTTGCCCCCCTTAACGAGAATTCATGTGAAATTTTTTGGCTTGCCAAGGTATTGATCAAAACAGAGGTATTAGTGTTTCAGAGCCTAATAGCTAATTACCCAACTGCACAGACTCGTGTGGCTAGAAAACAATTAAAAAAAAGTGGGATGCAGATTTAATATAAAATGTCAAACTATATCCTTAGCTGCCTATATATCTATAATGTCAACAGCATGATGAACGTGGGTACATGGGACCTTCTTTCAAGCTTGTTCATAGCACTGCTGCAGGTCAAGCAAATTCTGCCTTTGAGCACTGTGGAACAGGATAAATTTTAATATTTATCAAGACAGTTCATGTGTTTGTGCTTGTGTGTGTGTGCGTGCACATCTACATAAGTAAGTTTGTTGGATCAGGCATGTGACCATAAACTCTGCCCTGATGAATTAAATGACAGGGGTTGTGGAACTTGTTTGGTTGAAGCTTGCTACAACTCAAGGTGATTCCAGTTCATGAGGAATTTATTAGACTTGGAATTGAGTTAAAATTGTATTTCATGTGGATTTTGCAGTTTCAAAGTTGTGGCCATTCATTATCTCTGATGTTTTGGGGCAGTTCACAAGAAAATAAATGAACAGCTATTCCTTGATGGTTATAAGATGGCTATACAGTGTTACAAAAAATTTTGAGGAAATTTTAAATGTTTTTTGCATGTCAAGAATTTAATGTACTTGGGGCTACATGTACAGTAGGGCCTTTATAATCCGAACACAAAAAATTTTCACCCTGTTTGGATTCACAAAGCATTCGGATTATAGTATGGAAAATCTTTAATTAGGCATTTTTTGAAATAAAACAAAGATTTTGCGAAATTGGGAATGTATTTTAAAAAGAACATACGGACATTCAATCAAAAACGTAACTATTACACTTTAATATTAAATTTTTTTGAAGAAATCAAAAATAGTAGTTGGTCTGGAGGAATTCAGCGACATGTATAATGCTTTGTCTCTCAATTTACGTAAAAGCATCTTCTCTAGCACATGAATGTCCACTTGGTCAGCCCATTCTAAGCATGTGTTTAAGGCAGACGGCATTAGAAAGGGAATTGCTTGCTACTGGCTCAGATGCATCAAATGTTTCTTCACTTTCGCTGTCACATTCTTGTGTTACTGGCCTTATTATTTCTACGTCAGTAATGGGCTGCTGAGTTTCATCAATGTCGTCATTGCTTGATAAGAAGTTAGCAATTTCAACCTCAGAATACCCTCTGTTACTGAAAAAGGCTAAAGGAAGATCATCTTCGGGCTCAAAATCATCCTCACAATCTTCTTTGACGTTTAGCTGGGGCCACAGGGCTGTCCAGGAATGTTTTATTAAAGATGCAGTGAAAATACTGCGTCTTTCATAGTGGTTTTTTTTAGGACATCAGATACAGAGCATTTAGGATCCAGTTCTTGCAGCGCAATAACTTGCATTAAAAGTTTTTTCTTGTAATTTATCTTTATATTTTGGATAACGTTTTGATCCATTGGTTGTATGAGAGCTGTGCAATTGGGTGGCATGTACACAACAGAAAATTTTCATCAATGGAATGCAAGTCTTTATCGAGCGGATGCGCTGGCTCATTATCAAGAAGTAAAATTGCTTTTAGCGGTAGTTTGTTTTTGATAAAAATTTCTTTACTTCGGGGAAAGAATGTCCTCTAAGCCACTCTATAAATATTGGTCAATGTAACCCACGCATTCCTGTGCCCCATGTAATGAACTGGTAACTTTTCCACAGATGCAAATGCACGCAGTCTTTGTGCTTTACCAATAACCAACAAAGGCAGTTTGTGTGTAGCAGCAGCATTCGCGCAAGGCATAAATGTTATCCTCTCTTTTGATACTTTAGAACCTAGGGCTCTAACTTCTGATTCAGAAGCCAGCGTTTTATCTGGTATAGTTTTCCAATACAACTCATACTCATCTGCATTATAGATTTGCTCTGCAGTTAAATCTCTCTCTCTGATAATGTCCATGAATTTATCCTGAAATGGTTTTACGGCTACTTCATTATTTGACAACTTCTCACCAGTAATTTTGAGTTGGCGTATGCCATGTCTTTTCTTGAAATTGTCCAGCCAACCTCTACTGGCAGCGAATTCTCCTCGTCCAAGTCTTTCATGAAAATATTTCGCCTTTTCCATCAGTATGTTGCCTGACAAAGGAATGTTCTTTCTTCGTTGTTCTATGAACCATGTAAACAACACATCTTCAAGCTGTGGATTCTCAGGTTTTTTTTTAAAGTCTTTCGACTACCTGGGCCCTTTTCCATTCTCACAACATACGATCGTATCTTCTTTTCCTTGCTCTTATTATCAAAAATTGTAGACTTTCCAACGTTATATTGCTGCACTAGAGAACTTAAAGAAACACAGTCTTTTATTTTATCTAAAATCTCGCATTTCTGAGAAATAGTTAATGTCACATGTTTTTTTTTCTTCAATGTTGAAATCATGACTTAAAATCCACAAAATATGTACTGACGAGATGTACAAGCAATGCAACGGTAAACAAAATGACGGAATGACAAACAGTACGTATGACACCTACAATGCACGGCACGCGACTGGTGAGTGAGCGGTGCGGGAAGGGCAGGGCGTTCGGATTAGCTCGGGTTCTGATTATCGAGGCCCTGCTGTATGTAGTGCTGTTTCTGCACTATGGTTTATTGCTGTTTTACATCACACACAAGTCTAAGTCATGACTTGTACTTCTCATAAGAGGATGGAAGTAGAGTAAAATCTCATCAAAACAAATTTTTAGTTCTTTTAACTGATAAACTGATCTTCCAAATTTTAATTTGGATGAAAAACATTTGTTTAGTATAAAATACTATCCAGAAGTACGCATGTACCTCCTGTAATTTTTGAACTTCACAACTAAAATGTTAATTACAAAATTGCACTAACATGGTAAAGTATGTTTTTTAGAAGATTTTCGTTCAATTTTTCTTTCCCCAGATATTTTTTTTATTTCCGGGAGTTAGGCTTGTTCCTAAGGTGAAGTAAATATGCTNTTGCACTAACATGGTAAAGTATGTTTTTTAGAAGATTTTCGTTCAATTTTTCTTTCCCCAGATATTTTTTTTATTTCTGGGAGTTAGGCTTGTTCCTAAGGTGAAGTAAATATGCTAATAGTTGTTTGATTGAGATACTGCCAGTTGCTATGTTTATTATTGATTTATCAGGGCTGCAATAGGTAGGGAAAAACTTGAAAATGTCTGGGAAATTTTCAAGCATTGAAAAAATGAGGAAATATCAATCAATCAGTACAGGCCATGTCATTATTAGCATTTCCTTAAAATATTTTTTGAAGTTTTATAATTGTGCATATGAGTTGCATAAACAATTGACGTGGGTAGTGCTGCAAATTTTAAAGTTGACTGCAGAGAGAGAGAGATGTTATGACCATGAACAAAATAGTGGTCTGTGGAAGTCTGAATCTGGTAAAATGCAAATTTAATTGCAGTAATTAAAAAAAAGGTTATGTTTTCAGGTTCTGTATTTATTCTGTTTGTCTTTGTAAAATGTTACTTCATAGTAAAACCATGAGTCTTTACTTTTGAATACATATGATAGCAAATACATATTTTATATTTACACAAAAACTTTTCTCAATGCATTTTTAAGTTGTTTTGAGATAGGCTTGAGTTAAGCATAGGTTTCTATTGCATTCTCGTCATACCAAAATATTCAGTGTAATGGATGTCATGTCTTTTTTTTCACTATTTCACTAAAATTAATTTCTGTGTCAAATTGCAGGAAAAATGTCTCCTAATTTGAATATAAAAAGTCTCATGTTAAATCAATAAAATAATGTAAAAGTAGTTACACTTTGTCATGTGGTGTTTTGGTGATAATTATGATTTTTGACAAAATATGTTGTATTTGTCCTACAGCAAGTTCGTAAGCTGGTGTTGGAGATGATTCACCGATTTCCAACAAATGAGGTGCTAAGGCCGTATTCAAAACGTATAATATCTTCACTCCTTAAATTGATGGAGCGTGAAAATGAAGAAAATGCCATTATCTGCCTGCACATTATAATAGAACTGCACAAGCAGTATCGACCACCGTTCACTGTTGAGGTAAGTGTGCCATGGAAGGAATATTTGCAGCCTTGGTATTGCAGAAATAGCTTTTTTTTTTTAGATTAAATTGCAATGGTCAAAATTCATTAAAATTAAAATTGTTTCATGTTATGTGCTGTCTTTAGATAAATGTGTGTAGTAAAATATTTTTTTATCATGTTATGTATTTGCACATTAATTAAATTAGTGATGGTTCCAAAGTCAAAACCCAATACCGATTTCAATATCAATATTTTGGAATATCCCAATCCAATACCAGATAACCAATACCCAATATTATCTGTGCAAAATAATGATTTGTAAAGATATATTTCACAGTAATACTGACAAGCAAAATATGTCGTAAACAATAAAAAAATACAAAATTTTATGAATATTAAATTTACTAATTGTGAAAATTATGGTAATTTTGTAAATGGAACTGACACCAGTTTAAAAAAAAAGTTAAGACCAAAGTATTTATGGATGATTTATTCATAGTAAGCAAAAATTTGTAGCCATTTGTACTCAAACATTACAGTATTCACCATGTATAAAACTGATGAATTTAATTTTATAGATAAAAATTTTCAGAATAAAAACATATTCCATAAGCCCTGACTTCCCTTTGTCGCCATTGTTGAGAAACAAAGAGTGGTACAAAATTTTGCCAAGCACAAAGGCCATTTTCCATTTTCAGTGGTTCCTTGTGGGAAAATAAGAGGATTTGTTATTGAAATACAAATTTATTTTATCTTCTGAACAAACTGTGCCTACTAATCCGTAAACACAGTGCTGATGCGCTAACTCATAGCATGTGCAAGTGGAATCTTCCGTTACCAGGAGTGAAATACAAATGAGTTAGGCGAGTTCGGGAGAGTCCATTGCACAGCTGCACGAAGGGGTGTGGTTATTCAGTTCATAAGTGGCGGCGGCCAAGTACAGCCAGGCGAGAGCTGCTCTGCACGTGCATATTACCTGTAGAAACAATTGTAAGTTGCATCAGCTGCAGTTGATTGTGCAGTAGCGCCAACAGTATCACGCGGTATCTCCCTGCTGCGGCAAGCTTTCAGGAGAGTCCTCCCCTATGTTCCCCACCCTCAAAGTTGCGTGAAGATTATTTTCGCGTTTGAACGTTACTATATCCGAGGATATGTTTTAGAATTAGTAGTTACTGAACGAATGTTGTAAAGAAAAAATTTTGGCTGTGGCAATATTGAGCGGCAACCTTAGTTGTAATCATGTAATTCGTTCTTGGTGATTAATTTATTTTTAAAATAAGTGTACAAATAAATTTTTTATAAACTTTTATTTTAAGTTGGTCTCAGTTCCAAATAAAATTATTATGGTGACAATTACAATGTAAAAATAATATTAATATCATTCTATATTATTTTATGGTTTTACTATATTTTTCAGTTGTCAGTATTTGTTTGATATGTCTTTAAAAATGAAGAATTTTACACTGCAAAATATTGGTTACCGGTTATCGGGTATCGGCTTGGAAAATTCTGTAATGTTGGTATCAGGTTTTTACATATTGGGCCATCACTAGTGGATACCTTCCCAGTTCCTGCTTCTCTGAGCAACTTGCTCCATCTATAATGACCTTGCAGTTGACAAGACGTCAAGCCCTCCCTACCTACCTTAAACATCATCTATGTAGAAGTAAGGAAATAAGTTAGATTAATGAGAATTGTAACATATACTTCCTTCCTCAGTTGCAGCACTTCCTACAGTTCACGAAGAGCATCTACAGGGAGCTGCCAACTCACATGAACAAGATTTTTGAGCCTCGACCACCCGTGCATGTACCAGATGTGTCTGAGCTGAACCTCGAGCAGGTGTTGACGGAGACTTTCACTCTGACACCTGTCCAGACAGACAAGACGGGACCTGATGGTGCACCCATACATGTGAGTTTAATGCTGGATGCCACTTAGTCATGCAAAATATGAAGTGTCTATATTATTTTATCTTCTGTGAAAAGAACATGCAATTTTAATGGTTTTGTGAAATTAAATATAGTGTACATGTTCGTTAGTGTGTGTGGGAAAAACAAGATTTTCTGATTAAAAAGGTATGGTACATGTATTTATTCACATAGNACATGTTCGTTAGTGTGTGTGGGAAAAACAAGATTTTCTGATTAAAAAGGTATGGTACATGTATTTATTCACATAGCACATCTGTTTGTTACCATCTTTTGGATGTTGTTGATTTTGGATTTGTTAAGAAAAGAAATGCAAGGAAAAAAACAGTAGATTATAAAAATATATATTTTTTAAACACTTTTGTGCTATTATTTCTGGGGTAAACTTGTTGTTAGCTAAAGTAGCCAGACATGTAGTAAAATGAAAGTGGTACAAACTGCTAATTTACAGCACTACCTTTGTAACTAAAATGCTCCAAAACAAAACATACAAACTTTGAATTACATAATTTTTTAATCATCCACTGTGTGATGCTGAAAATGTGTAAGTTTTTAAAAATAAATTTTTTATATTGCTGCCCAACTAACGAAAGTAACATTTTTGCTTAGTAATTAAACTATGCATAAATTCCAACTGCCTGTATTGCAAGTAAAAACCACTGCACATTGTAGAAACTTTTGATTGTGTGGCGACATGGTTGAGTTATATAAATTTGTTTTGTTATTGCAAATGAGTTGAAAATATTACAGTAAAATGTTTCCACTTTCAGATACATTTTAATTCATTTAAATTAAATTTGGGTGGGGTGTTTTTGGAGGAGATAATGTTTTGTGAGTAGTGTTAATCTGGTATATTGTGCAGTTTGTAAGACTAAAGGTATTTGTATCATGTTTTAGTATACGCTGATTCCAAGATCGGTGTTATCCCTGAAAGTGCTGCAGGAATTGCCAATCATTGTCGTCTTGTTGTACCAACTCTTCAAACAGAACGTGCATCAGGATGTTACAGACTTCATTCCACTCGTCATGACTACAATCACACTGCAGCCCTCACCCCAACACAGGTATGCAATCTGATGTTCTCGGCGTTTGAAGTGACTGTGGTTGAAGAGATGCTTGTTATGTTTTGTATAGCCAACTTTTCCCAGTTGGTTCTCGAGGAAAGAAAGCAGATCGGAAACATTATTTCCGTATTCGATTTTGTTTACTTTCTTGCAGTAATATATCTGTGTGTTTGTGCTTGTGTATGTGCAAGGGTGTGTGCGCATGCAGGTGTGTGTAAGACGAGTGGTCTTTGCAGTTACAGTTGAACCTTACTGAAACCACACGTTACAGTTTCCAGAGATAAGGTCGTTATGGTAGGTTGGTTGCTATACATATTTTAGGAAATTTCAGAGCACTTTTAACACACTCACAATCCCTATTTGTCAAAATTTGCAATATTTTGCATAAAATTAGTGATTGGTAATTTCTGGCAGGAAAATGACGCTTTTTAAATTAAATATAAATTAATTTTATTATGCAGGCAACTTCTGAAAAAGATGATACCCGAAAGGTATACACTCAGCCTCCCCTTATCTCCCAAAATGTTAAAAACATTGGGCAGCGCAAGGCTTCACCAAGCATTGTAAATCCATGTTCACGCGTGTCTGGCATGATAGCAACATGATTTTCGAATGTAATATTAATTTAAGTCAATAGTTAGATGTCTTCAGAATAAAATGATACCACAGAAGAGTATCTACAACCTCCTTTGTCGCCAAACAATTACAAAAACTNTAGATGTCTTCAGAATAAAATGATACCACAGAAGAGTATCTACAACCTCCTTTGTCGCCAAACAATTACAAAAACTGTAAGGGAAGAGAAGGCGTACTTTTTGGCAAGCGAAAATTTTTGATGGCCTTTTGCAGAAAGATATTTCAATGCAACATTAATTTACATTAATAAACAGAAATCTCCTGAATAAAGTGACACCACAAAAAGGTATCTGCCAATCAAGGTATTTGTTGCCAATCAATAACAAAAACAGGGTGGCCGCTGAGTCTGTAATTTCGGGAATCTGGGAAAAAACAGTGATCTTCATTTTTTCGCAAGCAATTCGGGAAAACCCGCAAATTTAATAATATCCAGGAAGAAACTGTCTGGTTTGGGTTTCTCTTTATCTTGAAAGCACTGATGTGAAGTTAGTTAATCCCAGCTTTGAAAATCCAGCAAACCCATTATCTAGTGACATCCAACTTAACAGCACAGTGAGTCACAGTTGCTGGACTCCAGTGCAAGAACCACCCAAAGGCCACGAAAGANTGACATCCAACTTAACAGCACAGTGAGTCACAGTTGCTGGACTCCAGTGCAAGAACCACCCAAAGGCCACGAAAGACTCGTGCTGCAACTGTCTTAAGAGAATGCTCGAAAGACTGATGTTCAGATGCTTATAAAATAAAAACTAAGCTGTAGGTTGATAGGACCTACCACACTTTATTCGTAAGATAAGAGGAGTGTAAAGTAATATTAAAAGGTCTGACCTGAGGGACATGTTCCCAATTTTTCGCTGTAAGCCTTCAAACATTGGAATTTAATCACTCGTGTGCTCCGAAGTCACAAATAAAAAGTAATTGTGTTGTGTCGTTTGTATTTTTCATGAATACAGTGTTATTGAAAAATGTATGCAACTTGATTACACACTAAAACTGAGGCTTGAAGTAAGTGTTTTGCAAATTAAAACTGAAAATATGAAAAACCGGAAAAATAACCTTGAATCTTAATGTGCTGATGGAGTGACCACCCTGAAAAATGGTAACATTGGGGACAGTGTATGTNTGACATCCAACTTAACAGCACAGTGAGTCACAGTTGCTGGACTCCAGTGCAAGAACCACCCAAAGGCCACGAAAGATTCGTGCTGCAACTGTCTAAGAGAATGCTCGAAAGACTAATGTTCAGATGCTTATAAAATAAAAACTAAGCTGTAGGTTGACAGGACCTACCACACTTTATTCGTAAGATAAGAGGAGTGTAAAGTAATATTAAAAGGTCTGACCTGAGGGACATGTTCCCAATTTTTCGCTGTAAGCCTTCAAACATTGGAACTTTGTTCACTCGTGTGCTCCGAAGTCACAAATAAAAAGTAATTGTGTTGTGTCGTTTGTATTTTTCATGAATACAGTGTTATTGAAAAATATAGACAACTCAATTACACACTAAAACTGAAGCTTGAAGTAAGTGTTTTGCAAATTAAAACTGAAAATATGAAAAACCGGAAAAAATAACCTTGAATCTTAATGTGCTGATGGAGTGACCACCCTGAAAAATGGTAACATTGGGGACAGTGTATGTTTTGGTAGTCATAAATTCAATTTTTGATTGCCTCTTGCCAAAAAATCCAGAGGATATTACAATGAAACATTCATTTATGTTAATAAACAGACTTATTCTGAATAAAATAAGAATACAGAAGGGTATCTGCTAAGTGAGAGCACAATGGCAAGACAAACACAACGGTAGTCGCTAGGAAACATTTTGCTACCTGAGGGGTGGAGGGTGGGTGGAGTCAGTAGGTATGGGATAGCCGGAGTGAACAGGTATTGGGTAGCCNACACAACGGTAGTCGCTAGGAAACATTTTGCTACCTGAGGGGTGGAGGGTGGGTGGAGTCAGTAGGTATGGGATAGCCGGAGTGAACAGGTATTGGGTAGCCCTGTGGCTGGCTAGGGGGTGTATTTAATTTTAGATATGTACTAAATCCATTACAGTGCTCTCCAAGAGAAATGAGGAGCGTTGTTTCAAACAGGCTTATTTCCACCTTCATGGGTTTTTCAGCAACTACGAAAAACTAATTGTAAGCAGACCAACAGAGGTACTTTTTTTTTTTCCCCATGTCCATATATTCTACATTGTTCAACAATGTTAATGAGGATGTTTGTTAATTGTTGTGTTAACTGAAGGAGACAAAATATTACAGGCAGTCCTCTACTTTCATACACAATGTGTTCCTAAATTTGTGTATGAAAGTTGAAATGTATGAAAGTAGAACCCTTATTTTAATGTGATAAATGAGGTTCCGTTCCTAGATGGGGAAAAAAACTTACTAAACAAAAAAAAAATATTCAAAACAATATATTTACACACAAAGAAACAAGATCATGCATCAAAGTTATTT